>CANUEP010015985.1:0-31228 GCA_947857235.1 Jatropha podagrica | reverse complement strand
AAAAAAGCCTTATTGTGGGACCCACAAATTAACAAAAACCAAATTTAGAAAATCTCAAAATACTCTCTCCAAGTTGCAAAAGCAACGGCCTTCCTCTCATCCTCTCTAGTTAATTTTTCGACCTCTAAACAGTTGGCGTAAGGTGATTGTCAAACCTTCAGCGGCTGTTAATCACATCATTAGCCTTCCTTCCACTAGTCGAAGCCTTTACAACGCCAGTCGAGGCTCTCCTTCTTGCAGTGCCACCATGCCTTCCAATCTGCTTCTTGCGAGTTCCAGCGACATGAGTGGTAGTAACAAGGATGTTGAGAGGCACCTTTCGACACCGACCTTGCATGGCCCTTCGGAGACATACCTGGCCCCAGCCGCGAATGATATTCGAGATACCGTATATGATTTGCGTTGTCATCGAGATCTAGTTTTGCAACAATCAAAGGCGTAGTGGTCTGGTATTTATTAATATTTTGAAAATTACAAACTACTTATCAATTAATTCTAGTGATGTCTCTTGCATTTGTTTTTTTTAGCAATGGCTTTTGGGCAATTTATGTAATTGCCAGTAGTTTCATGGTTTCTTTTCTGTTGTGTTTTCGTTTTCCATTTGGTGGGTCAGGAAATTGCAGTAGCACAAATGCGTTGAAGTTGAACCCAAAGAAGACTATAACTAGACATTCCTCTTTTTTCAACTATTATTAATTGTTTTCTTTGTTTTTCTCCCTTTTTTAGTTTTTTTTTTACACACAAGAAAATCATTGATTCTAGAATCCAAATTTGCAATAGAAGGAAGAGGCAGATTGTTGTGATGACTCGATGATTGTTGGACATATGGTAGTTTTGTTAGAAGCACTCATGGATTTTAGTCTCTAGTTTCATACTCTATTGATTATTAGCTATGTGGCCGTGTTGCCTTTGAAATTGATAAGCCTTCCTCACTTAGCATTGGTTGAATTTGGACTTGGCTTCTAATTAGCAAGGAAGAAGCGAAAAAGAATATGTAACCGTTTGTATTTTGTGGTTCCCACAAAAATTCCCACAAAAAGGATTTTTTTTGTGTTTTCAATGTAAAATTAATGAAAAATCAGTCCTTTTTGGACGAAAGGACTGAATTATTGGACAGAACCAAACCTTAAGGACGTCCAAATAATTTGACCAAAATACATGAACGAAATTATTAATTTAATAAAACTCAAGGATGAAATAACTAAGGGTTTTTTTGTCATTTTAATGTAAAATTAACGGAAAATCAGCCTTTTTTGGATGGAAGGACTAGATTGTTAGACGGAACCAAACCTTAGGGACGTCCGAATAATTTGACCAAAATACATGAACGAAATTATTAATTTGGTAAAAACTCAGGGATGAAATAATAATTTTCCCTTAACTAATTTATATGTTCTTTTATCCAATTTGAAGATTCCAACTCATTTATGGTTCCAGTTTAATAATAATAAAATATTCTTTGAAATTTAATTTTAATTACCTTCATATTCACATACTTATTTTTTTTTCATTTTCTTATTTTTCCTTTATTTTTTTTATTTTTTATTTATTTTTCTTCTACTTGGAAATTGTCTCCATATGTTTGTATAAATAAACCTTAATAATCATTGCAACATTCCTTATTTAAACAAACATTTGCTAAATACATCACAAATTCACGTTTTAGTGTATAATGACAACAGATTTTAATATACACCAATAATAATTGATAAAATAGTAATTATTAAATTTATTGTTTAACAAACTTGAAGATAACAATCATAATAAAATCCAAAAAGTTCAAATTAAAATTATTTTTATGAACCATTTTGGTGAAAAAAATTGGGATTTTACATACACGCTTAGGATATAATAAACTAAATAAGTAATACATTAATATTTTAAATAAATAAATAATCTTTTATAATAAATTATAAACTAAAAAAAATTAATTTCTTATTTCAATGACTCAAAAGCAAATTAAAAAAAACGAACTTCATTTTTGTTCGTAATAAAAAAAACTTTGATTGATTGGCTTGGTGTCAAGAGTAGTCTCATATATCAGGATTTAGGTTGGACGGACATGGGATATCAGATAGGGGATGTATGGATATGATAATTTTTAAAAGTAGCATATCTATATGCTTTGAACACACTATACTAAATAAGTAATACATTAATATTTTAAAAAAATAAATAATAATTTATAATATATCATAAACATAAAATAAAAAATACTTATTTTCTTATTTCAATATAATTAATTAAATTCTCAAAATTATTATCACTCTTGAGAAATATATTAATAGTGTGTATACATTTTTTTATATAAGTCATAGCATGCATGACTTTTGCTATTGTATACTATACGAAAAGCTTCGCATGATACTTAAGAAGACATATATTAGCATCGCAACTTTTTAGCATATCTCAATTAGATAAAATTTTATCGTTTTATTATACAATTTTATTGTCTTTTAATGATGTTATAAAATAATATTTCATCTTTTAATATTAATCCGAGCATTGTGCGAATTATAAGGGAAAAAAGATAATTATATTTTCAGATGATATCATATAGAAGGAAAAAAAACTAAATTAATATTAATAAGCAAAAACTATTTTATTTGAAAATTATAAGGGAAAAGAATTTTGATGATTTTCTTTTCAAATTAGAAGGAAAATAAAAAACTATAAAATAAATTTATGGAGAAAAATTAATTTTACTTTTCTTTTATATCTAAAAAAAATAAGTAATAAAATTTTCAAAAAAACTTAATTCCTTCTTATTTTTTCTCATTATTCTTTAATAAAAAAAGACACAAAAATAAATTAAAAAAAAAAACTTCATCATACAATACGAAAACGTACGTAATACGGTAACTTTTTTAAAAAATAGGAGATCCACATGCTTGGGACACATTACATTAAATAAATATAATTCATTAATATTTCAAATAAATAAACAATCATTTATAATAAATCATGAACATAAAATAAAAAAATACATAACTTTTTATGGCAATATAATTAGTTAAATTCTTAAAATTATTATCACTGTTGAAAAATACATTAATAGTGTGTATGCATTTTTTGATATAGGTCATATTAGGAGTCTCAAAATGGGTCTCGACACGCGAACACACGAAATAAATGAGTTAAGGTTGAAGTTGAACGTGTTCGTATCATAAATGAGTAGCCCATTTATAACGTGAATACAAACATATTGTGTCACGAGTTGACACGCGAGTTAGGTGAGTGACCCATTTATTTAAGAGTAAAGTGGTAATTTTAGTGTTAGATATAAATACTTCAACTAAAACCTATTTAAATTTTATTGTAGTATTACTTTTTTATTTTTATTATGAATATTGAAAAATTTATGCATTTTATGTGTGAAAATTTATTTTTTAATATGACTGAAGTTAAATAAGTTAAAAGTTAAAAATACTATGCACAGGTTAAGTGGGCCATATATAGGTCAACACATTCACTTAATCTATTTATGATATTAAGCGGGTTACACAAGTTGTATATAGGTCAATATGATCCACCTAAACTGTTTATAATATTAAGAGAATTAATCGTATCGTGTTCATATCAACCATCTAATTTTCATATTGTGTTTGTATCAAAATTATAAAAAATTATTTCATCTTTTAATATTGTTTTGCGTATTATGCGGGTTCTAGCACTAGTATTGTTTAATAATTTATAAGTTATGATATCAAAAGCTTAAATAGAAAAATTTGCATATCTAAATTAAAAATTAAGATATAATTAAGTTTTCTGTTTAAATATTAAATTAATTATCAATTAATGAAAAGTACTTGAATTGTAGAATCTCACATCATTAGATATGCTAATCAATATATATATGTACAAAGTAGACATCTTTTTCCTAGAAAGCACCAAGTGGAATTGCTAAATAGTACCATGTATGATTTAGAAAAATTATCGTGCCATATAAGATTAAAAAAATTAAGTTATGCCACATGGGATTTCAAAATATTGCAAAATTTTATAATTATAATATATTAATTGTTTTGTTTTAATTTCTTGTTGATTGAAATTAATTTATAAATAAATGCAAAGTATAAATACTAAGACATAATAGTCAATAATATAGTACGAAATAATAATCATTTAACTGAATTAAAAATTAAATAAATAATTAGCACAAACATAGTCATTTCAAAAATCATAAATTTTTCAGCTAAAAAAATCATAAATTTTTATTTGCCTATATAAATGGATAAAATTAAATATAATATTTTATTTTGCATTATTATTATTATATATTTTTCAAAAATAATTTATTATCATAATTACAATTTATAAAATTTTTAACTATATTTATTAAATTAAATTTCAACTTTGCAAGTTCTAAAGTTATTTATCTACATATCAATTTAATAAAAATTTAAAATCAATATTTATTAAATTATTTATGCATAGCATAAATATATAACCAAAGCATCTTTTCACGGAACGTGCCAAGTGAAATTGCTACATTGTTTCATATATGATTAAAAAAATTGTAGTGCCATGTAGAATTAAAAATGTTAAGTTATGTCATATGGGATTTCAAAATATTATAAAATTTTATAATTATGGTATATTAATTATTTTATTTTAATTTCTTATTGATTGAAATTAATTTATAAATAAATGCAAAGTATAAATGCTAAGACATAATAATCAATAAAAAAAAGTAAGAAATAATAATTATTTAACTTAATAAAAGATTAAATAAATAAGCACAAAATAGTCATTTCAAAATCATAAATTTTTCAGCTAAAAAGAAATCATAAATTTTTATTTGATTATATAAAAAAATAAAATTAAATATAATATTTTATTTATTATTATTATTATATATTTTTCAAAAATAGTTTATTATCATAATTACAATTTATAAAATTTTTAACTATATTTATTAATTAAATTTTAACATTGCAAATTCTAAATTTATTTATCTGCGTATTAATTTAATAAAAAATTCAGCTATAAAATTTAAATTAATTATTAAATTCAATATTTATTAAATTATATATGCATGTCACAAATATATAATCATAGAGCTAAACAGGATTGCATCTTTTAATTTTCTATTAGTTGCAATTAATTTACATAAAAATAATTATCACAATGAGTAAATAATAATAATTATTTATTATCAATATTGTAAGTGTAAAGTTTGTTCTTGAAATTTAAAAAATAAAAATACAAAACACAAATTATATTTGTAATGTAGTGGATACAATCTCTAGTGAAATCTTCTATTACAATGAAAATTATCGTCTGATTCTTTTCTTTGTTGAGAGCACGATTCAACGGTCGAAAGACTTGATATTGAATTGAAGTAGAGCTAACATTTGACGATTCAAGGGTCGTGAAGACTTGGTCTTGAATTGACGTAGAACTTTGATTCTTTATTTTTGAGAGAGAACTTTTGTAGTCTTGAGTTCGACAGAACTTCGAATCTTCTTTTCAATCTTTTTTTCTATGGATCTCTGTGTGTGTCTCTATATGCGAAGAGAGGCCTCAATTTATAGAAATTTGAAGGAGTCCCCATGTGATTTGATTGGCCCACTTGGCAAGCTTTCATTAGCTGCTGTATGTCACCTAATTTATGTAGACGTTTGACTTATTAGTCAAGATTTAATTTAATTAGTCAACTTAGCTAATTTTTATTGGACTTTATTACATTATTTATTTATGCACTAAATAATATTTATTCAATAATTTTATTTTAATAACCAATTAGATATTTTGATTTGCTGTTAAAATGAATTATTTAATTGGCTAATTAAATAATTAAATTAATAATTAAATTAATTTAAATAAAATTTAGGTGTCTACAGATGTCCCCCTCGAAACTTGTTGATGAACTTGTTTGAATGGGTCTTGAAAATTTGAAGAAGAAAAAAAAATTTTAATTCATGCCCCCCTATTTTTTTATGGCATGATTTTTTTTCTCTCTTTCTCTTTTTTTTTTTTTTAACTTGAATTTTCAAGTTTAACATTTTCTGGCAACTATCATTTAACAGGCCTTTTTTTTTTAAGCCCAAATAGTGAAATTCTAATTGTTTTAGAATTTCCTTTTATTTTTTTTGTCCTTCAAAAAATTAAATCTCTCATAATTTTGGAGCTGAGAAACTAAATCCTTATCAAATTTGGAGTTGAAAATCTGAATGCTTATCAAATTCGGAATTGAAAAATTTAAATCCTTATTGGATTCGGAGTTGAAAAATTTAAATCTTTATTGAACTCGGAGTTGACAATTTTATATAAAAGGGATTCTGAAAAATTTAAATCCTTGTCGAACTCGGAGTTGACAATTCTATATAGAAGAGATTTTCCTACTCAATATATTTTTTTCACATCAAAACTTCAAGAAAGTCGGCAGCAACTTCAATCGTCTAGTGCGCACTCAATTGTTAAGTACGCTCCCTTTTTTTTTTTTTTAACTCAATTGCAGCTAATTCAATTTATGAGATTGATTTTTTTTTTTTACTGTCTCCGCACTTTAACTATTTTAATTTACTTTTTCCTTTTAACTTGAATGTCATTCACAGCATTATTTGGAATTGATGACTACATAAATGTGTCAAATTGATAATTGCTTTGCCTTAATTTGGAATCTGTGATCTTCATGTGTCCATACTCTTTTTTTTTTTTTTTTTTTTTTTTTTTTTTTGTATAAAACTCTATACATTGATAGCAGTATATTATATTAAGGACATTGGTTGCCCTCAATTTATATAGTATTTTTCCATTTGTGCATATTATTGTCATGCATGCATTTAAATTCAATATTGAATTTTTCTTTGTGAATCGAAAATTGGATTTCGGATTCAAACTTAGGACGTGAGATGCAAAATTCTGTCCTTGAAGGTCTCGCCAGACCACAGCCGGCCGGTCACCGGAGCGTCGCTGCAGCCGCCTACCACAGTGGCCGTAAAATCGATTTTTGCCTAGAAATTCAAAAGGCTTACGTCAAAACGCTCGAAATTGCATGGGGAATTCAAATCCACGATCAAGTTGCTTTGTTTGTGTCTTGTTTGACCGGAATTGGCATCTGAAGATTGCCTCGCCGCTGCCATCCATGGTAGGTTCATATATTGAGCCTCACTTGCAATTGATTGAGGTGACCAGGAGGTGGAGAGGAACTGATTGACACCGGGCATGGTGCTTGAAATCTCCGAAAATGACTCAGATCATCGAAAAACTCCACCGCACGACGAAGATGATTCAAATCCTGAAATAATCTTCGCTTTTCAAAGATCTGCTGATGAATTTCTAGGAGCCAATGCATCAAGCAAAGTTGACCCACCTCATCTTATGGATTGGACTACTGATCGGTCATGTTAATTTCAACTTTCACATGAAGTGGTTAAGTGTGTCCAATGCCTTTTGCTATAATCTTCACTTCATTTGCTACAATCTTCACTTCATTCGCTTCAAACTCCATCAAATAATCTTCCACTTTTGAGGAATTGCATTCATAATAATGAAGTTTCTTGGTATCCTTCTTTCAAATTTGCCGGTGAATTTCCATTTGTCGAACGCTGTTGGGAGTGGCTTGAAGATGTGCAGGCAAGTAATAAGAAACTGCTTTTGAAAGCCAATATGTATAATGCTTTGTTCGTATCACTCTTCACTTATGATCGCTGCCCCAGCGTCATTCATCGTTCTTGTGAACATTGGAGTGCTTCAACAAATACTCTTTTCCTCCCAGTTGGAGAAGAGTCAATTTCCCTTTTGGATTTGAAGTTCCTAGGTGGACTTCCAATCCACGATTCATTTTATGATAAGTCTTGAAAGTCTACACAAATTCTTAATTATCCAATTTTCTTTTTGATAGGAACAATATTTGAGATCCAAGTAGGATACTTGACTTCTCTTATGAAATCAGCTTCAATGAGTTTATTGACTTCAGTTTTAATCAACGGGATCAACTTTGGATGAAATTGCCTTTGAGCTTGTTTCACTGGCTTCACCCTAGGTTTAATTGCTAAATTGTGGACTGCTACCTTAGGATCCAACCCCGACATCTCTTTATAAGACCATGTAAATACATCTTGATACTCCCGAAGTAATTCAACATACTCCATCTCCTCTTCGTATGATAAATTTGCACTAAAGAAAATTGGGCGAGGATCTTCCACTGTTCTGATATTGATTTCTTTCAAACTCATCAACTATAGATTTATTATCCTCTTCCAAAGCCAAAGTACTATCCTCAGCACTTTCCTCAATAGGATCTTGGTCTTGATCCATGTCATGAAAAGTAATATGGCCAACCATTACTACATCAAGTTCTTCTTCCTCAGATTAATGAGAGACTTGGCCAGTTATAACCACAATATGAGGTTTTGCCTTCAATGTGGACCCCGTGGTCACCACCCACTCAATTTTTCTTTTCATTCGAGAGGGGATGTTGCTACGTAAGTCATTATACTCTATAGCAACAGCAGACTGCTTCTTCTTGCTCTTCTTTCCTTTACTTGGCTTTGAAATCCCAAGTCTTTGGTGAATGGAGGTTTTACTGCTTTCAGTTTTTGCACCTTCTAGAGTTGCAATTCGATTGAAGATCGAAATGTGATTTATAGAAACTCCTAATCAACTGAAAATAGAAGGCCTTGAGACCTTGCTTTTTGTCTTCTCTACTTCTTCAATAGTAATGTGATTAGAGGCTTCTCTTTTGATTTTCAAACGTAAAGGAGCAGGAGCTTGATACCCTAGACCACTCTTAGACCTCTGATCAGTAGTACTCTTTTCCTTCCATACTTTGTGAATTTCATTTGATAGTTGCTCACTATCACCATTCTTGAAATCTTTTGTCAGTTTAGCCACATCAGTAGAACCATACCCAGCTTTAGCTAGTAGGTTATAAGCACTAGGGTCAAAACCACTTGTTCTTTTGGCTGGCAATGCTTCAAGCTCAACTATTGGACTCTTGGAAGGCCTTGCAAAACCCTTCAATGGTAGCCTAAAAACCTTAGAGGAAACAAGACTAGTGATCGGGAGAGTCAAACCTTTCAAGCCTTGTATGATATCTTCCGGATTTAAGGAGGAAGATTTATCACCTTTGCCTTTGGAGACATGTACAAAACGAAGCTTCATTTTTCTTGCAATCGTTTGACTTGTCTTTGCTAAGGAATCCTCCTCGTTTTCCTCTTTTGAGGAAGATTCCCCTTCCTCAGTCTTCTTTGCAGGATGCTTTTCTTCAACATCCTCAAGAACTAATGGAATCTCTTCAATCGAAATTCCACAAAGTAGAACTTTATATCAGCAAAGTATGATTTAGCTTCAGTAAATGGCCTCGAATTAGCTACGACTGTTCTTATTTTTCCATCTTTTGGGTATTTGAAACATTGATGGTCAGTCGAAAGCAGCAACTTATTCCCATGAATCCATGGAAGCCCCAACAGTATATTGTAAGTCATTCTTGCATCGATTACATGCAGAAGAACATTCAACTCAATCTCGTCAATGCGCAACTGAAGTTGAATTCTACCAACAACCCTTTGCCCATTCTGGTTGAAGCCATGTATCATCAATCGACTTTGCTTCAGTTCATCCATGGATATCCCTAGTTCCTTAAAGGTCTTGAGAGGCATAATGTTGACGGCTGAACCTGGATCAAGTAAGATTCTATTTATCTTTCTCTCACAGATATAACTTGCAACAAATAGAGGGCAATTATGGGGCTTATCACTAAGCACTCGATCTTCATCAGTAAAGGTGATTTTCTCCACAGCAGTATAGTAAGCCTTTGCTTCCTGAATCTCCTCATCGCTATCTTGTTTCAGCTCTCCTTCAACATAACAGCATGGAAAAGAAAGTTTTATAGCCATTAATTCTTTTGGCATGTATTCTGCCAAAGTGATTAGTTGCCTGGGCTTTTGCTTTATACAGTCTTCTACCCATGATTTGAAAATCCCTTTTGGATTTCAAGACTTCGTTTGAGTTTCTGAGGAAGCCAGTTGTGTTGAACTGACAAGTTTCTTCAACACTCTTATTCCTCTTTGGAGCCTCCTTAGATGGAAGTAGATTTCTCCTTTTACTTCTTTTGTGAGTAACCAAAGTCCATCCTTCATCTTCAAACTAGTTTTTAGCAAGCTCATTGCCCCCAGAAGTGCTTCCATCTCCTTATAGCAAGTTGAACTCATTTGGCAAGGAAACTTGGTTTGGAACAAACACCTCAACTTGAACTGAGTCCAAAGAGTCAAACCTTATTATTTCTCTTCTTGTTGAGATTGGCGATTCACCAACCGCTATTGTTACCATGTTAGTATTCACCTCCTCCTCATCAAAAGTGATGACACCATTCCTCTGAAGCTCCATAATGTTATCCTTCAAGACGAAGCACTTCCCAACTACATGACTAATTAGTCTATGACACTTGCAGTAATTTGGATAATCTACTCGATTTGCTTCCTCTGGGCGCTTCATCTCTTGCAATTGGATGAGTTTAGCTTTAAGCAGTTCATCCAACATGTCTAAAACATTAGAATCGGAAAAGGGATAGCTCTTTTCCTGCCTCTCCTTTAAGATATCCCTCTTTCTTTCTACAAGCTGAAGAGGAGTGGCCTTTGTATGCTTCTTGCCTTGAAGCTTAGGCTACAACTTGATTAGCTTAATTGTTACAACCATAGATTGCTTACCTTTTAACTTAATAGATGGTTTGGCAAATTTTCGCGCCTCTGGCTTATCTTTCCCCTTTCTTGGTTCTTGAACTGGGAAATTTTGATTTCCATGATAAAAAATGCTAAGTTCCATGTCATGTGCCTGGGTAATCAACTCTTTAAAAGTGTGAGGCTTGATCCTCTGCAAGATGTAGCCCAAGCCCCAATGCATGCCCTTGATGCATATATCAATTACCAAAGACTCAGACAATTGATCCTTGCAGTTCAAACTAAGACTTCTCCATCTTTCAATGTAGTCAATCACAGATTCCTCATTGGAGAGTAGCTGTGAGTTCAATCATGCTAATTATACATTTGGTGCTGTAAAAGCAATTGAGGAACTCCCACTTTAATTGGTCCTAGCTATCAATGGAACCCGGCTTGAGATCTGTATACCAATCGAAGGCATTTCCTTTCAGGAATTGAACAAACTATTTGACGAGTAGATCATCGTCCGTGCCAACATTGTTACAAGTTTCCATAAAGTGGACTACGTGCTGTCTTGGATTGCCCTTTCCATCAAATTATTAAAACTTAGGAGGTTGATAATTTGATGGCATCCTCATCATGTCGATCCTCAAAGTGTATAGCTTTAAGTAGGTGTAAGAAGGTTGCATCGTAATCTCCAATTAATCTTTCAAGGCTTCTTTAATCAACTCCTTCAGTTGAATAGTCGAGATCGAGCCATCAGCAGCAAGTTTGACACCCTTTTTTGTGGTCTCCCTTGATGGAGTCTCTTTTGGTTGTGGGATGAACCCCTTTGATGCAGACTCATCCTTTTCAAACATTTGACTCTTTCCAGTCATGCTATCTAGCCTATTCATGAGATAGGCAATTTGATTGTCTTTCTCCTAAAGAGCATGATTGAGAGCTTCTAGTTGCAACTTCAGAGCATCCAGTTCTTCTACTGATGTAGTTTCAGTCATTATAACAAACATGAAATCAGAAGAGTTTGCTGCTGAAGCAATCGATCACTTTTGGGAAGCACCTTCTCAGCTGACTCCACCCGAATTTGTGGGGCAACAATTGTTTATTGAGACTAAAGTTTTGCGACAGTCTTCATCTTGACATTTGTATCAAGACTCGAGTCAACAGTGGATTCAGCACAAAGAGAATTTGAGGCGCCAGTTTATGCGGCCTTCGAGGTGACAGTGATCTTTCTTAGTGCCTTCGAATCTTTTAGCTAACTTGTTGAAACTCTGAGAATTGCAAAGCGAAGAGGTGAGAGGTAGAGACGTCCCATTGGGCATGCCAGAAATCTATAAGCGTAAAATTTATTCCTGAAATTTAAGAAACAAAAATACAAAATACAAATTATATTCATGATATAGTGGATACAATCTCTAGTGAAATCTTCTATTACAATGAAGATTATCCTCAAATTCTTCTCTTTGTTGGGAGCACGATTTAAGGGTCGAAAGACTTGTGGGTCCCATTTATAGGTATCGCACAGCCTAAGAGGGGTGGTGAATTGAGCTTTCTAAAAATTTTGCTTTTAAAAGCACCAAATTAGAATTCTATTTGTAGCAAAATTAGAATGTATTAGTAAGAGACAGATATTCAGTTTAGAAAACTCTTACAACATAGTTTCAAGATTAGAACGACAGTGTGAAGTACAGTTATTGAAATTAGATCTGACTCACAAGTCTTCTTGCAAGATTAGAACAACTTAGTGAAGAGAAGTTATCAAGATTAGAACAGCTTCACAAAGCTACTACAAGTATAGAAAGACTTTGCGAAGTGAAGTATATACGTTTAAAACTTCACAAAGCTTCTGTAAAATTAGAAAGAGTATTGAATATAAAATGACAGATTTGAACTTGAGAAGATCACAATACAGAAATCTAGAGTTCTAATTTTCTACAGAGATAGAGCTTGTTTACAATCAGAACTGAACTTAAATTAACTTAGCATTTCTGAAAATATAAATACTTGTGCAAACAGAAAATAATCAAGCAA
Organism: Jatropha podagrica; assembly: GCA_947857235.1. NCBI lineage: Eukaryota > Viridiplantae > Streptophyta > Magnoliopsida > Malpighiales > Euphorbiaceae > Jatropha > Jatropha podagrica. Next base: position 18,593 of record CANUEP010015985.1, on the reverse strand, counting down.
CAACTTCAGAAAGTAAAAGAAGATGAACACAGGGATTTATAGTGGTTCGGCACTAACTCGCCTACATCCACTCTCCAAGATGCATCTTGAGATCCTCCACTATGTTATCTCTTTTCAAGGGTAAGAGACAAACCAACAATTACAAGAAAATAGATTTAACCACCTAAATCTAACCTTAACCCACTAGATTTCACAGGTTCTAGCTAACCTCTACCCTTTTCTGTTTTACAGATATCAGAAAACTCAAATCAAGATATTAAAATCTCACTCATGGAGAAGGTCGCTTGATAACCTAAAAACACAATAGCTTCTTAACTAAGCTATTACACAAGTATATTTTCTATTTGAAAACCTCTAACCACAACAGGTTACAAAAATCTATATGGAGAGAGAAATGCAGTTATAAGCACAGAAGAACAGAATACAAATTTAAACTCAGAAACACAGATCCATTCTTTAGAAATAGATGAAAAAAGAAAATCTTTTCACTTGGATGATATCTCTTGAAGAACAGTGATGAAATGAAAATGAAAGGGGGATTAAAGAGAGAGCTTTGAGAGATTTTGAATGCTTGAACAATGGCTCCAACTCTTGTCCAATGTTAACAAGAAGAAACATAAAATCTTTTATAGAGAAATGACAGATTAACGTTTAAAATTGAGAGAATTAAATGAGTATGTCTTATTTTTGGCTAAAGTAAGGTGAGACATGGAGAGCATTTAATGAACTTGTCCTTTGGTTTAAACATGCACACCAATTAGCATTAAATGAGAGGAGATGTTGCATAAAACCATGAGCTGTATTCAAAATCAAAGAGTTAACAACTGCAGCAAAATTCTGACAGTTAACATTAGAAACATAGCTGCAGATCAGAAATGCATTAAATAGCTTTTAACAAGATTTTCTTCGAAGATATTTTGAAAAGGAAAACGTGGAGAAAATCTTTTGATCAATGCTTTCAATTTTCTTATTTTAAAACATTAAAAATAATTTTTAAGAGAGAGAAAGGAGTTAATTTTGTGCTTATGATCATTATTTCTCTCAAACCTACATTAATTTCCTAAGACACATACCAACCCAAAAATAATTCTTCAAAGTCTTCATGGTCTTCCAGCAAATCTCTTGGATGTAGGAAATAATTTCTTCAATTTATCTTCAATAACAAAATCTGCATAAAATATTTTTAGCATAGAAATAATACATATAAATTTATTTGGTTTTAAACTAAGCATTAAAATCAAGAGGAGAAATAAACCTTGAACCAACAAGACTTTATGTTGAATTGATGTAGAGTGAACGTTTGACGATTCAAGGGTCGTGGAGAGTTGATATTGAATTGACGCAGAACTTTGATTCTTTGGATTTGAGAGAGAACTTTTGTAGTCTTGAGTTCGACAGCGCTTCGAGACTTCTTTTTTGTCTTTTTTTTTACGGGTCTTTGTGTGTGTCTCTATATGCGAAGAGAGGCCTCCTATTTATAGAGATTTGAAGGAGTTCCCATGTGATTTGATTGGCCCACTTAGCAAGCTCTCATTGACTACTGCTGTGTCACCTAATTCATGTAGACGTTTGACTTATTAGCCAAGATTTAATTTAATTGGTCCACTTGACTAATTTTTATTGGACTTTACTATATTATTTATTTATGCAGTAAATAATATTTATCCAATAATTTTATTTTAATAACCACTTAGATATTTTGATCGGCTATTAAAATAAATTATTTAATTTAACTAACTAATAATTTAATTGGCTAATTAAATAATTAAGTTAATGATTAAATTAATTTAAATAAATTTTAGGTGTCTACAAATATATTTACCATTTGAAATTATTAATAATAAGAAATAGTAATAAAAATTTGATCAAATAAATGACTAAATGTTTCGATTTCGAATCAAGTTATTTAAAATTAATTTAAATAAATATTTTACATAATAAACCGCTTAGTAAATATGGTGAATGATATGATATATATAAAAACATTTTAAATATAATTTTTAAATAACTATAGTTAAAATATGTTTTTCGCAATAAGAGTTTGATAATATATTTTATTTTATTTTAAAATTTTAAATTGTCATTCAATAAATAGTTTCAAAGTTGAAACATTTTTTATATAATTCATATTAGTTGAATTTATTTGCATTTTCAAAAAAAAAAAAAATTAGTTGAATTTAACTGTGATTTGAATAATATATAAAAAATTTTGAATATAATTTTAAAATAAACGTAGTTCGAAGAAACTTTCTACAATTAGAGTTTTATACTAAAAGTGCATCTAATATTTATTTTTAATATACTTTAACGAGAAAAAAAAGAAAAAAAATACATATTCAGTAAAAAATTCAAATAAAATAAATGTATTACAATAATAAAATATCATTAATAATTAAAATTTTAAAATTAATAAAAAATTATATATTAAAATCATGCATAGCATGGGCATAATGCTAGTAAAAGAATTAAAGTAGGAGCATAGTCAAACAAAAAATTATTTAGGTACAAGTTAATAAAATTATAAATAAACAAACAAAGCCTCAAAAAATGGAAAAATTGATAATTATCTTACGATGAGTTTACTAATGTAATATCTATTAAATAAATAGTAATATAATTTTTAATTAAATAATAAAATGTATAATTTTTTGAAGTTTTAAAGAAAATAATATATCTAAAAATAAAAAAAAATGTATATATTAATTGGTTCTTTGGTTCGCTTTTGGTTTTGTTCAACTCTAGTATGGTTCGATTCTTAGCAAAAATTAGAACTAAATCAATACTAACCCTTTTCGGCTCCAATTCTAATTTCGATTTTTATGAAACAGTTTTTTTTTTTTTGGTTCTAATTCAGTTCAGTTAGGTTCTATAGTTTAGTTTGATTCTCTAATCATACACATACCTAAATTCAAGAGAATCAATTGTTTCTTTAATCTCAATGTAAAAATATTAAATAATTTATATTTTAAAACGGAGAAAGTATATTTTTAAATCGTTAATTATTGGATTTGTTATATTTATTAAACACTCTAAGTAAATGATTGAGAATTTAAACATCAAATGCAAAATTCCATTTAGTTCATAATTGGAAGAACTTCTCAGAGTTGCTGAATTTGAAAATTTCTAGAAATTCTAAAATCCAATATAGAAGATCGTTTATGATAAAGAAAGAGTAATTCCATCTTTGCTATTACGACCACAATGCTTCAAAAGTATGAGGCAGATACAAAGATGTCGAGTCATCTAATGAATGGGATTTGGGCCTTCGATAGAGAAACTCAACAAGGCCGAAGCTGTCCAAATCATAAACTATTAATCGAATCAAATTGTCTATAGGATTGAAACAAATTAAATTGGTCCAATTCAATTATTCGATTTAGTTTAATTTTTTTAATCTAATTTTTGGATTAAATGAATTTACTTTGAGCTTTCGAGATTCCAACGAAACGGATTTTTTCTATGTAAATCAAAAACCAAATGGAAAACTTCTAAAATCAAGCTGAACACTAATTAGTTGGTTTAATCGGTTCAACTAATTTTTTTTTAACAACTATATCAATTTTTCTTTCGAATTCAGCTAATTAAGCAATTAATATCCGTTGTATCATTTTAGATTAAACAATAAATTAATAATTATTTTTACCAAATATTTTTAATTTAAACCGCTATATAAATAGTTAAAAGCTATCAACTATTAAAATAATTAATGTTATCGAAGAATCCTAATTTTTTATCTCCCAAAAAAAATTCCATAAATTTCTAATGATGCATTATCATTATATTTCTCGTAAAGTTGAGCAAAATGACTCATTTTTCCATAAATAAACAAACGGCTTCATTTCATTCACAAAAAATATCTTTTTTTTTAATAATATTTTCTGTGAAAAATATTTTGTAGAAAAGTTTACAATATTTTTTATATTTATCTATTACATGACAAATTACTTGGAAAATTTTTTTCATTATTTGATGCAATATTGAAAATAATTATATATTTATAAATCAACTACAATTTTTTATATTATAATTTTAGATTTTTATATCTATATGATTAATTTTTTAATTTATTCTATAATATTAATTGGTCAATAATAAATAAAACATGAAATCAAGTATTTTGCAAATAAAACAATAATACATTTGAAAAATAAAATACTTTTTATAATTAAATAGATCAAATTGCAACAGCAACAGCGATGGCAATGTTGATAAAAAGAGGCACAATGTTGTGACATTGCAACATCAACAGCAACAGCAAACACGCAAAATGAATAATTTTCCTCGTTCTGGGTTACACAAGTGAGTTTGGCAATAGTTGCTTCCGTCGCTTCATCAAACAAGTCAAACGGCATCTTCTCCACCAAGCTACCCATTAAATCTGACTACAATTTCGAAATCGCTGGTTTCATTTCTAAAAAATTTAGAATCGAAATGGAATAAAAAATTAACAAGTTTTAATTATAATTTGATATCAAACGGTTACGATTTTGGTTCTGATTCCTTAACACTTTTAAAATTAACGGTTCCAGTCGATTTTTCGATTGGTTTCTAATAAATCGCATAATTATAAAATAAAAAATTGGAGAATATTTTTCTTCAAAATTTAAAATTTAAAAATTTGTGAAATGATTTCTAAAAAAAGTACCCTTAAAAATTAAAAAAAATGCTTGAACTTAAGTTTATTAATTTGAAAAAAATCTTCAACTTAATTTATTTTTTGTTTAAAAAAGTTGGAACATGTTTTTTTGGAAAAAAAAGGCTTAAACCTAATTTTTTTTTCAAAAATTAAGTTACCTATATATCCTCTTAAGGTTTAGAGAAATTAAAGTTCACACAGTTCTTACTTACCTTGTACCAATTTCATCCATTTTATTTTAATCGCTGTTTCCACAACCGATTGATATTTCTATTAAGAACCCATCGTAAAGATCATATAAATCTTCATTTTCTTTAATATTTTCTTATCCTCTTAGTTTGACCATGCTCTAATCATCCATGCATGATTGAGTTTCTAGTGAATCGGATATCATACTAGATCGTGTTTCATCAGGTATGTTTCTTCCTTTACTAAAAACTTGTTCAATTGCAACAGTGGAGACCAGAGCTGCTAAAACTTGTTTTGTAATTAGTGAAAGGGTTGATAATGTATTGACATGATGACTCCACCAATCTAAAATTGAAAAATTATTATCTGCAAAATTATCATCAAACTTCAAAGAAGTGGTAAGATAATTATTAAGTTTGAAAAAAGAACCGGATCCTTTTAGGTCTTTTTTGTCTTTGCAATAATATACATTCAGTGACACCAACACTTAGCGGTTTAGCTTGAAAGGATTGATTATTAAATTAAGAATAATTAGAAGAAGTAGATGAACTAGAATATTCAATAAATTTAGTATAGAATTTTATAATATTTTTTCTAACTTCATGAAATACTACATATATATTAACACTATCCTCTATATCAAGATTTGATATTTTATAATAAAGAGTCAAATATTCATATAAAATTTCAAATTTACATCTAGGATCAAATACATAAAAGAAAAATGGATGGTACATTTTTAAAATAAGATTAACTTTTTTTTTTTATTGATAAAACACAATGTTTAATACATCATCATTTTCAAATTTTTGAAGTGCACTAACAATATTAATGCATATAGGAAAAAACAAATGAGATGTGGGATAATAAACCCTACTAAATTTATATTTAGTATTATTAAAATTTTTTAAAATATCTAAAAATTTTCCACAAATCTCTCAATTTTGTGGATATAAATTAATTTCTTCAATATTGTTAGCAGTAAAAAAACACAATACTTCTTCATATGCAAAAGACTCATTTAACAATTCATGCGTTGAATTCCAATTAGTTGGGCATCCCTTGAAAAATGTTTAGTCTTTTTTATTTTCCTTGTAAAATTTAGCCAATTTTTCATCACTTGGGATGTCCCCATAAATATGAAATAGCTTTTCTAATTAGACAAATAAAACATTCAAGAATTTTCAAACCATCTAACATGCATAAATTTAAAATATGACATGTACATCTAATATAAAAAAACTTTCCACCAATATTTGGTTCACAAATTGATTTAAGTTCAATAATTGAATTAGTGTTGGCAAAAGAATTATCAAATGACATTGAAAAAAAAATTCGTCAATTTATATTCATCTAAAATAGAAATAATCATTTTATAAATATTATTTGCAGTATGTTTATCATCAAAAACACAAAATGCAATAATTTTTTTTTGAATTTTTTAATCATCATCAATCTAATGAATTGTAATATCCATATAAAAATGCATTTGCTAATGATCACTCCAAATATCACAATAAATTGAAACATGAATTTTTATTTTAAATAATAAAAGTCCTAACTTTTTTTTTCTTTTTTTTTATATAAAGAAATAATAGTTCATTTTACAATATTTCTTGGCAGTCTTTTAGCAGAAGAATTTAAAATTTTTTGACAATATTGATTAAAACCCACTTTTTCACAAAAATTAAAAGAGAAATGTTTCATAAAAATCATTTTAGCTAATTCTTCTTTTTGTTGTTTTTTAGAATATTAAAACAAAGAAATGTTAGAAGATGCGCACCGAGAAATTTATGTTTGAGATCGATCAACTCTTATTTTTTTGTATGTTTTGCCTCCAAATGCTTTCAAAATGATCCATAATCGTCCATTTGTTTGTATTCATAAGATGTACAATAATTGTAAATTATATCGAACATTTTGTAGCCTTTAGATTTCTTCGTGAAATGAATGACGAATATGTTGAAACTTTGACTTGCTCTTCGAACAACTTATGTACTTTTCTCTTTCTCTTGTTGTAAATTTCCTTCGTCAAATTTGGATTCTTGAGTTGAAATTTTCAAATTTTCATTTGAATATCCTTCAAGATTATATTGGTTGGGAATTAAATCGTAGATGTAATTTATAGCGATAGATGAATACTGTGTTTCTCTAACTTTTGCCTTGCCCTTAGCGGAACTTGAGTTTCCTCTAATTGCCATTATAAGAAGATAATATGTAGCTTGAAAAATTGAATAGAAAAAATTAGAGATTGGAATTTGAAGAAATTAATTGACAATAATTTGGAAAAATAATTGGAGATTGGACTTTGAAGAAATTATTTTGCAATATTTTGGATAACAATCTATAAATGAAAATTGAAAAGATTGTAGTGTAGAGTAGATAATATTATAGGGTAGAGAGAGTAGCGATAATTTTGTATGAGAAGATTGAAAATGGAAAGGAGGTATCTATATCTATATATATCTATATATGATCCTGAAGCAAAAAATAACTTCAAGAGGCTTTCTATGTTCAACATTCCCATTTATATTTTTTTTATAGAATTTTGAATTTTTTTTAAATTTTATTTTATTTATTATATTTTAATTGGACCTTAATATTCCTAAGAAACAGATAAATAAATATATAATTATGTAGTTTGAAAATTTTGAATTTTTTTATTATCTGTCTCCATATCTATTTAATTTAATCTGTTTGCTCCATCTATATCTACATATTCTAAATGATATAATCTCTGGCGTCATCTACGGCAAGAACAACGTCTGCAACTAGAACAATCTTCAGTTTTTGAGTGCAATCTGAAATTATCGGGTATTATTGTTTCTATGATCTAAATATGAAAATCTCTCTTTCTTCTTCTGGGCGTATGATAACTAATTATTATTGTTAATTTTTTTTCATGTTTATTGCTTGTGAACTAACAGTATCAAAATTGATGTTCAATGGCAATTCAACATGTCTTCTCTTCGTAGTCGGTAAAGCTCACCCATTTTCTTTAGTTTTCAAACCTAATATGCAATTATTAAGTACAAAGTGTTGTTTATATGATCTCTCTCTTTTTTTTTTTTTTTCTTTTTGTTGTTAGTTTTTTCTTTTCATATTAATAATTCTAGAAGTAATCTTGTGTTTTCTATTCCTTTCGCTTCACTTGACTTCATTACGAGATTAGCCACTGAAATTTTCTCAAGGGCACGAAAAAATGTACATAAAGATTTTTCTGAATTCGGTAGTGAAAACGAACATCAGAGTTGAGAGACAATGTATATTTCTGGAAAAAAAGATTTAGGTGATAAGTCTGGTTCCCAGAAATCTAATTTCATTAATAATGGTAGTCTCTTAAGTATACAAGGGTTTGCAGAGAATCACGCTCAATATCATCAAATTAATAGAGCACCTTTGGAAAATATTTTGATGGACAGGCTACAGAACGTAAATGAACTTTTAGGCTTAACTTACCTTCGGAAAATATTGAAGTATATCTTTTGATCTGCAGAGTTTTAATGTTAGTGTAGAAGATTTGAATGACTTCTTTGACGGACCGGCTTTCCTCGCATGCGCTCGATGCTTTTCACTCGGTCGATTAAACATGTTGCTTTTGTTTGTTCTCTTCATGTACTTCAGTTCCTCAATTGACATTATTATTTAATAACAGGTGGGTGGGCTGCTGTCACAAAATTGGTTGGATCAACAATTGAGATTGCAGAAACAGATAGTCAGTCTCTCGGATGCTAGAGCTAGGCATGACTCAAGGTATATAAATTATGATCTTGTGTTATAGCCTCATTCAATTGTCTTTATAAGTATCATGTAATGTATTATGTGCCTTTTTAGAATTTTAGTTTCACATTCAAATGTTTAGTAATCTATATTTGTTATTACGGAAATATGAGAAACATTTATTGTAGAAAAGAACTTTCAGTTTGTTTGATCTTATAACAGTTTTTACTATGGTTAAGTGACCAAGCTAGAATGAAATAACTTCTTTTTTAATTAATTAAATATTTAGAGTTTATTTATTTTAATTCATTGAACTAGATACATTTTTAACCTTACAATTACTAAAATTATGTTTAAATAACCAACGTTTTAATCTTCAATATAAAATTGAAATATTTTGAAATTTTAATCTATCTATATCTATATATTTATATAAAATTTAAATGCAATAATAACATTTATTTAATGATAATAATTGTTATAAATTTATATAATAATAGTTATATTAATGATAATACTAATAATAATACTAATATTTATGTTAATTCTTCAATTTGATTTAATTTAATGCAATCCGCTTGCGCGGGCGTTCACCTAGTTTATAATAAATTTAAAAATTATCTTTTCATAAATACTTTTAAAACTAGCTGTTATGTAGCTATTTCTAGTTATTAGGAGTAGTAATTTGAAATTTTCACAAAATTGTTTTAAAAAAAAAGTTGCTGGAATGAAATAAAATTCAAAATCTGTTAAAATCAGATGGTTCGAACCGACAGTTTCAACCATCAATTCTAATTAGTAAAAAAACCTGTCGATTCTAGATGGTTTCAACCGGTTTTTGGATCTAGTGATTCACGGTTCAAAAAATGATGGAATTAGAACCAAACTGTAGGCCGCTAATTCTGATTTAGACTAGTTTTGGTTTCAGTCTTCACCGATTTTAACCGACAGTTTCAGTTTCAAAAATCGTAATATAGCCAATTCTAGTACCAACACGGTTTATAAAATAGAAAACGTCTTTCCCTTTTCTAAAAGGAAAATAACCTTTTTTTCAATTTTTTTAAACTTATTTTCTCTTCACCAATAAATTATTTTCCTTTGACTTGTTTTTTGCGGCTATCCTTCAGTTCACCCCAATGGGTGCGGGAATGGATATTAAAATAAGGTATAGGAAAGTAAAATATGAGATAGTAAAGTAAATGCATTTTTTGTATTTGTAAAGAAGGTAAGATAAATGAAAATTTAATAACATTGTCTCATTTGATTTGATTGTATCCGAAAATAAGGTTAAATACAAAAATTATAAAAATACCCTTAGAAGGTATCTTTTTAGAAAATAGTAATTTATATATGTTAAATGAGTTCCTCTCTGAACTATACTTTCAAGCACATAAGCCAAAAATTTTATTAGAAATAAAAATATAATTATAAAATATATTTTCATAATAATATTAATTATTTAAGAATATTAATTATTATAGTAACATTTTATTTAAATAATTAAATACTAAATCCTTTTGTTTTTTTTCTAATAAATACAACTATGCAAATTCTTAATTATTTTAGTCAATAATATGCCAGTTCATTATTGTAAAAGTAATTTTCTTCCAATTAATTTTAAGAATTTACATTTGAAATCAATAATTTAAAAAATAAATAAAAGAAACATTAGTATTCCAAATAATCATTTTAGGAATAAGAAAAAAAGTGCGGATCAGAGGAAAAAAAAAAAGAAAAAAGAAAAAATGTCATGTAGAATATAAATAATAAGCTAATTTTGAATGTTTAGAATATACCCATGTATAAGTTTGCAAAGTAATTTTTTTAACCGGTGCTTACACCCGGATTCGGTTGGATCAAGATTAAAGTGTTTATGTGGTTATCCAACCCATCAAATATCCTTCTAATAAATCATCCCTCCCTCAAGCCTTCTCCCAAACAACTAAATAATCTTAGTTTATCTTACATTACTCTCCAACTCCTTCAAATATGCTTATTCAGAAAAAAAAAAAAAAAAAAAAAAACCCTTCAAATAACCTTCATCCCAACAAAGGAGAGTAGTTGTTATTTCACTGTAAATCAACTTTTATAGGTATTCTAAACTTATCAATTTAATTGTAATTGTACCGTAATTTGATTTCACAGTGAATTGCATCCTAAAAGTGAATTACCACATTCTAAACTTATTGATTTTTTGTAATAACACTATAAAAGTAAACTGAATTACCACAAATATAATTAAGATATTGTCGTATTGTGTTTGGAGCTTATATTAGCTGTAATGGTTCATTTTTCAGCGTTTTTTTTCGGTGTCGGTAATAGTGCTTATCGATATGTGAATAGTACCATCAATCCGGGACTTAGTATTATTTCGGTTCAAAAAAATTATCACATGTGTCTAATATTATAATTAATATTTTTGGAGCATGTTTGCATGATTTAGGTGGGTATGGAATATTTCATGAATATTTTTAGAGAATTACGGCAATTAAAAATATTATTTTTATTGTGGTATATTGAGGAATAAATGGTGAATTATTTTTTAGGAGTTAATTTAATTAAATTGAGGAGTTAAATAATATTTGAAAATGAATTATTTGAGGAATATTTGGAGCCATTGGATGAGATTACCTAAGGCTTGATCATGGCCATTGATTTAGCATAAACCAAGGAAGCAAAGCTTGACTTTGCTACTTAACCCATCAAGACCTTCTCTCTCCTTCCATCTCCATCTTCCACGCCAACTTCAAGCTCTCCTTCTTCTCCATTTTCTTTCATTTTTCCACCACAAATCACTATCAAATAAGCAAATTAAATCATAGAATCTTGATTAAACCATAGTAATTAATTAGTAGAACGTTGAATTTGGAGTTCTTAAGCCTTGGATTAGAAGTTGCCATTAAAGGAGGTAAGTTGTAACTTTTGGGTTTTGTGATTTATTAAGTATAATTCTAGGATTTTCCATGGAATCTATGCATTAAATCATGCTCTTTCATTTTCTTATGAATAATTTTGGGTTTAATGTCTTTTTCTCCTACCTTGAAGAGGTTGGAGAACCCTCTAGCAAAGGCAAGGAGAAGGTCCAAGAATAAAGATTTTAAGCTTCTTTAAGCTTGAAAAAGAGGTTAGTGCAATAATATTCTCATTCCCCTTTCATTTTCTAAAGTTTTCAATTTTTAGATTTTTGTATGATTTTTTTGAGTTATTGTTGTTTTTGTTGTTTTTGTTGGGGAAATGAGTAATTGATGAATTTTGATGTTAGAGGTGTACTTAGGTGGGACAGGAGGTCATGTTTGACCCTTTTATGATTTCCATCCGTTTCTGACTTCTTCATGAAAGTTTTAGCTCTATTTCTCATCTTTCCAAAACATCCTCTTATGTTAAATTCCAATACTTGTAGCTCAACTTATGAGTTAAATACCAAAATTGGTTCTATTATGGCATCACACTTGTATATCTGAATTGACTGTCTCTTTTGGCCACTAAAATGGCAAGATAATATCTCATGCTCTTCATAAAAGTTGTATTTCTACTTTGTATCTTTCTAAATCATTCTCTTGTGTCTAATTTGAATACCTATAGCTCAACTTATGATCCTTATACCAAAACTGGTTGTATTGAATCGTGTTTGAATTGTTGGTCTGTGTTCTTGGGTTTCTTACACCCTCTTAGAAAATGATCTGGACTATGGTCCCTTCATGACATTTGTACCATTTTGTCTTATCTTTCTAAGAATTAAGTTTCAATCAATTTGAAGTCCTAGAACTTCAGTTAAACCCTGAGAACACAGCAAAGGTCAGGTTTATAAAAATGCTGAAAATTTCTTGATTTAAGTACTTTTATATTATATTAAGTATATCTATTTTGAATATGTCCATTTGAATTTATTTTATTAAGTATAAGAAAGGGAGAATGTGATAATTTTAGTAAGTTATAAGTTTATGAAATTTTGTGAGAAATATGTTAAGTTATAAGATATTTTGTAAATGATTTATGTATACTTAATAAGTGTTAATTTTAAAATGTTTTTGGATAAGAAATGGTGAATGAGAAATGAGACTATATATGGAAGAATTTAATTATTCTAAGCTCTAGCATATGTGATGACATGTGGTATGATGAGATTGTTGTGATATATGAGCATGCTCGGGTTATCAGCCCGTATTATTAGTGGAGGTATGATCATATGCTAGGGTTATCAGCCCTTATAAATAGGCGAATGCACTTATTATTGTGGTGCTTGTGCAGACCATGGTGGCCTCAGGCCACGATTATGTAAGTGGTGGGTGGCGCTTTCACAGGCCACGATCGATTCTACTTACATTCTTTTGGTATTGGTATGAGCTTTAGATAAAATGAAAATGAAAATTTTAATTTATTATATTGAAACCGAAAAATATATTGGCATTTACGATATTTTTTTATTTATTTTGAGTTGGTATAAGTTTTTAAGTGTGAATTTCTTGTGATCTTTCAAATATTTGGATTTAATTAATACAATTTCGGTGTTTAAAAAAAATATATTGTTTGAAATTATTTATTTGGTGTTCCTTGAATAAGTTTATAAATATTTAGCACCACTGAGTCTTCCACTTAGCGCGTTGATTTTTATCACGCGTAGTTTAGGAGCGGAAGGCACTTGTCGGGACCAGAAGAGGGCATCATAGTAGATATAGCATTTTGGGTAGGACATGTATATTAATGTAAATCATGGCATGTATAGACTCTTGTGAATGATATTGAGGTTGTAAATATTTGAATAAATTTTTAGTGAAATCGATGGCCGATTTAGTATTATTATTTGATTATTTGTTTGGTGTATGAATGATGACATATTCAGTTATCTTGAACGGTGAAATATTACCTTGGTTGTTAATAAAATTATTATAATCTCTAGAAGTGCTGCGTGATCGTTGAAATAATTTGGAGTTGAGGTTTGGAGGTCGATATTGGAAGTGCTTTCTTTTTCCTTATGAGGCAAGTATATTTTTAGGAGGGACTCTTGCGAATTTTCATAGGATTTTCCCTAAGCTTTTATCCATTTATTTTAAAGAAAAAAAGTTATTAAAATATTGGTCGCCTCCTTGGAACAACTTATTCACTCCTAATATACAATTTGGGTTTATTTGGTGACATAAGACGATGCTCCGGCACCGAATGTAGCATCCGTTGTCTGGTTCTCTGGGATTGGGCAGTGGTGTTACATTTAGTGGTATCAGAGCATAGGTTTAGCCGATTCTAGGATATATGATTTGGTGTGAGAGTTTATCTGGTTTGGAGTAATTAAATAGGTGATTTAAGTTAAATACATGCCATATTAGTGCGTTTTGGAAATTTCTCTCTGATGTGAACCTTTTGGTCTTTGTAGGTATTTAGTGATGTCTCAGCATTCTATCTGATGAGGAGGTGGACAATTATGCCCCTCTAGAGGGTGCTATGTTAGACGGTGGTGTACCAGCTGGTGGTGCTACTAGTGATGTTTTGGGTTCCGATGCAAAGCGCGCCTCAGCTACGGGTCTTACAAGGGTGAATCAGGGTGATCTTGTTTAGCAGTTAGTAGCTGCGTTGAGACAGGCTGTGGGAGCAGTTTCCCAGGCTCCAGTTGCATCGACCCCGATAGAGAGATTGAGGAAGTATCGTGTTGAGGATTTCCTAGGTAGGAAGGATGATGATCCTTCTGTAGCAAAGTTTTGGCTCTAGGCTACGGAGAGGGTCTTGGACTAGATGCAATGTACTCCCCAGGATAGACTGTTATATGCCGTCTCCTTACTGAAGGAGGAGGCTTATTTGTGGTGGGAATCTATAGTGAAGACAGCGAGGACGTGAGATGTTACTTGGGATTTCTTTCTCTTTGAGTTTCGGGAGAAGTATGTGGGGGAGTTGTATACTGATTAGAGGATAGCGGAGTTTTTAAAGCTTAGACAAGGTTGGATGACCATCTCAAAGTATGAGGGGGAGTTTTTGCAGCTGAGTAGGTATGCCGCTAAGTTGATCCCTACTGAGGCAGACCGGTGTAAGCAGTTCAGGAAGGGACTGTTGGATGAGTATCAGATGCATTTGACATCCCAGTCCCACACCACCTTGGCTTCGTTAGTGAAGGCTGCTTCTGAGTTGGAGGTTATTCGGATGGAGAGACAGATTAGAGTTCTGAGGACCTAGTAGAGTAGTTTGTGTAAGAGATTCCAGAGTGTTTCATCTGGACAGACTTTTGGGGTCCAGTTGAGTAGCAAGAGATTTAGAGGTGGACCGCAGATATGGGTCAGACCGGGTCAGATAGTTGGTTGGGATACGTTTATGAGATCAGCTCCTCAGGCTATGTTTGTTGCTTGTGGCAGAGGTGCTGCATGGCTAGGTCTACTGACTTGTACTCAGTGTGGCAGGAGACATGTTGGGGTCTGTTGGGGATTTTTGAGAGCTTGCTTTAGATGTGGATCCACCAAGCATATGGTCAAGCATTGTCCATTGGTAGCTACTGGTCCAGCTCAAAAGGCTGGGAGGCTAGCTCCCTATGTTTAGAGAGGCCGTGGTGAGACATATGGTATTGGGAGTCAGAGGCCGATTGTTGAGACGGTGGAGAGACCTGAGACTAGAGCACCGGCGAGGGCATATGCTATCAGGACCAGGGAGAAGCAGGATGCTTCGGATGTCATTGCAGGTACCTTCTCTATCTTTGACACCTTTGTACTTGCTTTGATTGATCCGGGCTCCACGCATTCATATATATGCATACATGTGGGTAGATTGGGTAGTATGCATGCGGATACACTAGAGCATAGTATTGAGGTTACTAGTCCCCTGGGCCAGAGTGTAGTAGTTGATCGGGTGTATAGAGATTGCCCATTGGTCATTCATAGGCATGTATTTCCAGGAGATTTGATAGAGTTGCCTTTCCGGGAATACGACGTGATTTTGGGTATGCATTGGTTGTCTCGTCATGGTGTGATTGTGGATTGTAGGCGTAAGAGAATTATACTCTAGACTTCGACTGGTGAGGAGATAGTAGTTGTGGGTAAGAAGAAGGATTACCTCTCTAATGTTATTTCAGCTAGTACCGCTAGGAGGATGATACGACATGGCTGTGAGGCATTCCTAGCCTGTGTGCTTGAGCCTGAGCGGAGACCTCCCAGTGTAGATGAGATTCTGAAGATGTGTGATTTTTCAAATGTGTTTCTGGAGGATTTGCCTGGTTTACCTCCTGCGAGAGAGGTTGAGTTCAGTATTGAGGTTATGTCGGGTACTCCGCTGATATCTATTGCTCCGTATCAGATGGCTCCCACTGAGTTGAGGGAACTGAAGATTCAATTTCAGGAGTTGCTCGACAAGAGTTTCATTCAACCGAGTGTTTCTCCTTAGGGCACTCTGGTCTTGTTTGAGAAGAAGAAGGATGGCACTTTGAGATTGTGCATTGATTATAGGCAGCTGAATAAGTTAACAGTGGAGAATCGTTATCCATTGCCTCAGATAGACGATTTATTTGATCAGTTGAGAGGAGCCACTGTATTTTCGAAGATTGATCTGAGATCCAGGTATCATCAGTTGAGAGTTAGAAAGGCGGATGTGCCTAAGATTGCTTTTAGGACTCATTGTGGCCACGATGAGTTTTTAGTGATGCCATTTGGGTTGACTAATGCTCTAGCGGTGTTTATGGATTTAATGAACCAGATCTTCCACCTTTACCTAGATTGGTTCGTAGTGGTTTTCATTGATGACATTTTGGTGTACTCTCCGACTAGAGAGGATAATGATCGCCATCTACGAATAGTTCTGCATGAGAGATCGACGGTTGTATGGTAAGCTCAGTAAGTGTGAGTTCTGATTGACGGAGATCACCTTCTTAGGGCATGTTGTTTCGGCGGAGGATATTCGGGTGGATCCGATGAAGATTGAGGTAGTACTTGATTGGAAGCCACGTAAGAATGTTATTGAGATTCGCAGTTTCTTAGGTTTGGCTGGGTATTACAGGAGGTTTGTCAAGGGGTTTTCTCTTATTGTAGCCCCTTTGACTAGACTTCTTCGTAAGGATGTTCGGTTTGAGTGGCCGGATAAATGCCCGAGCAGTTTTGAGAGGCTTAAGGTGATGCTTACTGAGGCTCTAGTGTTGACATAGCCAGCTCCAGGCAGGCCATATGATGTGTATAGTGATGCTTCGCATAGTGGTCTGGGTTGTGTGCTTATGCAAGAGGGTAAGGTAGTTGCTTTTGCTTCTCGACAGCTTAAGCCACATGAGCAGAACTACCCTACCCATGATTTGGAGTTAGCAGCTATTGTGTTTGCCCTGAAGATTTGGAGGCATTATTTATATGGTGAGAAGTGCCATTTGTATACGGACCATAAGAGCCTTAAGTATTTGCTTACGCAGAGAGAGCTTAACTTGAGGCAACGCAGATGGTTAGAGCTAATTAAGGATTATGATTTCACCATTGATTACCATACAGGTAGAGCTAATGTAGTGGCAGATGCACTCAGTAGGAAGGCCTTAGTTGCTCTTCGTGCTATGAATGCACAGTTATTAGTGTTTAGAGATGGTGCTCTTGTAGCAAAGCTTATGGTGAGACCTAGCCTACTACAGTAGATTAGAGATGCACAGCTGGGTGATAGACTATTATTGGGCCGAAAGATTTAGCCAGAGAGGGTAAGAAGAAGGGGTTTCAGATTAGAGGTGACTACTTGTACTTTGGAGATCGAATTTGTGTGCCTAAGATCCCAGAGTTGAGGAGGAGTATCTTAGAGGAGGCTCGCAGTAGTCCATATTCAATGCATCGGGTAGTAATAAGATGTATCAGGATTTAAGGATGCAGTATTGGTGGCCGGGGATGAAGAGGGACATTGCAGATTTCATGTCGAGATGTTTGACTTATCAGTAGGTTAAGGTAGAGTATCAGGTCCCGTCGGGATTGCTATAACCTATCTCTATTTTGGAGTGGAAATGAGATAGGATTACTATGGATTTTGTGGTTGGTTTGCCTACTACACCCAGGAAGAAAGATGCTATATGGGTTATAGTTGATAGATTGACTAAGTCAGCGCATTTTCTTCCTATTAGGATTGATTTTTCGATAGAGCAGTGCACAGAGCTCTACATTGATGAAATTATGAGACTGCATGGAGTTCCTTCTTCCATTATCTTCGATAGAGACCTGAGATTTGCTTCGAGATTTTAGAAGAAGTTACATGAGGCTTTGGATACTAGATTGCATTTCAGCACAGCCTTTCATCTGCAGACAGATGATCAGTCAAAGCGGGTAATTTAGATCCTTGAGGATATGTTGAGAGTTTGTGTGATTGAGTTCGAGGACAGCCGGGAGAGGTATATTCGGCCGGCAGAGTTTGCTCATGATAACCATTACCTGTTGAGTATTCAGATGGCTCCTTTTGAGGCTTTGTATGGTAGGAGGTGTAGGAAACCTTTATGCTGGACGAAGGGTGTTCTTGAAGGTGTCTCCGTGGAAGAAGGTTCTTAGATTTGGTAAGAAGGGTAAACTTTGTCCTAGGTTCATAGGACCATACGAAATCTTAGAGCGTGTGGGACCGTTGGCCTATAGACTAGCTTTACCACCAGATATGGATTGGATACATAATGTTTTTCATGTATCCACGTTACGGAGATACAGATCGGACCCTTCACACGTGGTTTTAGATGAGTCTATCACCATCGAGCCGGATTTGACCTATGAGGAGTAGCCTATAAGGATACTTGTTAGAGAGGTTAAAGAATTAAAGAATAAGAGGATACCTCTAGTAAAGGTCTTATGAAGAAACCACAAGACAAAGGAGGCTACTTGGGAGTGATAAGAGGATATACGACAACAGCATCCTCAGTTGTTTATATCAGGTAAATTCGAGGATGAATTTATTTTAAGGGGGGGGGGGGGGGGGGGGGGGGAAAAAAAAAAAAAAAAATTTTTTTTTTTTTTTTTTTTGGGTAGGTTAAATTTGATAAGGGTAATTTAAAAAAAAAAAAAAAACCCGAAAATGAAATAATTAAAAAAAAAAAAAAAAAAAAAAATTTAAAAAAAAAAAAATAAAAATTTTTTATCAAATTTTGAAT
>CANUEP010015935.1:0-25361 GCA_947857235.1 Jatropha podagrica | reverse complement strand
TGAATCTTCCACTCAGCGCGTTGATTTTTATCACGCGCAGGTTAGGAGCGGAGGGTGTTCTTCAATACCAGAAGAGGAGCATCAGAGTAGATATCACATTAGGGGTAGGATATTTTGTAAATGGTGATTTTTGGCATGTATATAAATATTGTGTTGTGAAGGCTAAGAGTTATAATTATTTAAGGAAGTAACATCTTATTATATTTTTGGTGTATGATGATTATAGATTCTTTGAAAAGAATGTGTTTCGAATATTAAGCGTATGTTGATGGATATTTAGAAGTGCTTGTGGTATGTTGTGTTGAATTGGAATTTTGGGGGTTTGGAGAAAATTGGAAGTGTGTATATTTTCTTTGAGTGGCAAGTTAATTTTTAGTGGAAACTCTTGCGAAATTTTCGTAGGAATTTCTTTAACATTATTTCTATATATAAAAAAAAAAAACAAAACTCAAAACAAAATGTAAATTACTTGCCTCCTTATGGAAATTTAACCACTCCTAATTTGTGATCTAGCTTTAATAAGTGACATAAGACGGGGCTCCGACACCGATTGTGGCATCCGTCGTCTGGTTCTCCGGGATTGGCCGGTGGGTGTTACACCTACTCCAGCAGGTCCTCTATCTAAATCCAGAGACCGGACAATAATTTCTTTTTCGACAGTAAAACGAGTTTTTCAAGTCTTAGTGTTCTCTCAAAACTCAAGTAAAAGATGGAATGCACAAAAAAAGTGGTCTCACCGGGCATGCCACTAAAGATCGTTGGTTTTTTTTTTTTCAAAAAAGAGTAGCGATCCGCTGACTGACGACATGAATCATGAAAATGTGAGCATATCAGGTGTGTGAAGTACACCAACTGAAAATAAAATGTGTTTGATCTTATTTCTAGGCTGTGGGTTTGGATCTACGATATACGCTTCACTAGTTGTGCAATTAAAATAAAATTGACAATGCAAATTGTAAAAGAAAGTTTGATCACTTGAAAAGTAATGGAATTTTGATTGCTTATATTGAAAAGAGCTTGTAACTATAGGAAATGTAAATAGACAATGCTTAGGAAAAATAAAGATAATGCTTTGAAATTAAATTGCTTGACTTATTGGAGAGTTCGATTGAATTCGTTGGAGAATTTTGGTTGGATTTTTTTATTATCTCTTTTTTATTGATCATTTCTTTCTCTTTTTATAGGCGCCACAGGTGGTTACTGAAAGAATTAATTGACACATTTTTGTTAGCTCATTTGATGTCCGACCATCCTTTACGTGAGCAACTGATTGTGGAATGCTCTTTTTGTTTCAACTGTTGCCCACATTTCTATTTTCTCTTTTTTTAATTAATTAAATAATTAATAAAAATTAATTAATCAACTAATATATGAAATGATATTAATTGGATTCTAATTAAAGAAAATCCAAGTCCAATCCAAAATACTAAGTCCAATTTTAAAAATTTCAAAATGGGTTCAACATAACATTTAATAATTATTAGTAATTATTTTTATAGAATTATATAATTGCAACTGTCAATATAATTATGAATCAACTGATTGGGTTTCTATCAATCATCAATTAGAATAAATTTTTAGAAAAAAAAAATCAAATTATATAAAGCAACGAATCCTAATTCGCAATTAATTTGATAGTGAAGGGTTGATATTCAAATATCACGAGCAGTCACTTTAACACAGTTATGTCGAGTGACTGATTAACTGCCCAATAGCTTAAGCCTTGAAACTGAAAGTCAAGGTAAGTGTGAAAAGAAGCTAAATAGATAAGGCAAAAAGAAAAAAATAGATAAGGTAGCCAAAGGGGAAAAGAAAAACAGAATCCCATAAAAAAAATAATAAAACAAGCATTAAAGATGGAACCTAAGTGAGGGATAATGTAAATAAATAGAAAAAAGGAAAGACAAACATAAAAATGACCAAAGGAGAGTGGTGGGGTTTAGGGTTTGAAAGCCTCGTTGACTACGGCATGCCTCTATAGTCTTGTATTATATAATCATGAGTGGATCTTCTTTTGGCATATATTGGGCTAACCAAACTTCCCTAAAATCCAAATTTAAATAGTTGGATTTAGTTGTTTACATAAACAATTCAATTTTGATTTTTAATAGAAATAATTATTTCTTTTATTTAATTTTTGTTTAGCACAAAAAACAATTTAAATTTGTTCAAATTAAAAGTGAATTGAATTAGGCGTAGTAATTTTTTTAAGTAATTTTAGAATTTATTTGACAAAATTAGATGTTTTGATAGTTATTAATTTAGTAGCTTTAGTTATTAGCTATTTGAGTGATTTTTCATAAAATATTAAGCCTCTATTTAGTAAGAGCGTTTGAAGTAGTGTTTATATTTTGATTAAGTTAAAATACTATTTTAATTAATTATTATGTTGGTAATGTCACATTTATCTTAATATTTAGATTTTTGAGATAGTGTTTCATGAAACGTTATCCACATTAACGTTATATAATTTTTATATGATGTCTATACCCATTACTTGTCTTTTTTCTGTTTTCTATAATCTTACATTTTTTTATTTTTTTATATTAAACAGCTAATCAAATTGTTATTTTTACTGAACACTTCTATTTTAATCACTATATATATAATTAATCACAAATAACTAATATCTAACCGCTAATAGCTTGTAAAACATACGACAGTTACTACAATAGCTAACATCTATTAAAACCACTAAAATTGTTGATAAACTCTACAAGTGAAATTTTATATGAATCCATTTTTTATAAAATTTTTGTGCACCCTCAACTTTTACTTTACTTATTAAATATTTTAAAAATTAAATATTATTAAAATAATTAACATCTATTAATTTTATGGATTGGATTCAACTTTTATAGCCTAAAAAAATTTGATTCGATGGAATTGAGGGAATCCTCGACAATAGACGAGGATAAGAATGATAATTGATTTGAGTGCCATGTGTTGCTTTCGATGTTTTTTTATAAGCATTTTAAGAAAAGGTAATATCCATGTGTTGCGATTTGGTGATTTTATTTCCATTCTATGATTACAACCGTGAATTGGTGTAAGCAATGGACGGCTGTGATCATGTGCCAAACATTCGTTATAAAAAGTCTCTATTTGTATGATATAAAATATGAATGAATCAACGGACAGATTATAATCTTTCCTTCCCCTCCAATTAGTATTTCCAATCTTCAAAGTGGAAAATCTTTTATGGAAGCTACCAATAAAGGCAAGTCAGTCTCCCTTTTCTTTTATTTTTGGCTTTTCTTCCAATGCTCTCTCAACGTCTGTTAAAAAGTTAAAAGAAACAAAATATAGAGAATCTAATTTGAAACCCTAAAGGAATTAAAAAACAAAAAGAAATTGAAGAAAAATGTCAAATTTTGCCAAATGCTTCTGCAAGGCGACACGCGAGAGGAGCGTCAAAATTTTAAAGCTTACCGTCTCAATTTTGAATAATAAATTTGCATTAAAATATCACATTTTAAAATATCATATTTAAAATATCACACATTTTAAAAAAAATTATTAAATTTATCTATATTACAATAAATATTGAACAAATAGTTTATATTACCCTTAATTTAATCATAATTCTATAAAAAAATTATTAAATTAAAATAGTAATTATTGAAAAAAATATTTATTATTTTTTGAAACTACAAATCTGACAAATATTTTAAAATAATATATTTTTTTCAAACGTGACAAGTATTATATAATAGAGATAATAAATGATAATAAGAATTAACTACAAAATGATTTATAAGTGATATAAGTTTATTTTACTATTATTTTAAAACAAAAAAAGCTGTGACTAAAATAAAATAAATAATTCCTTTATTTAGTTTTGTTTAAGAGTGATTGGAAAAATCAAGTTTATGGTTTAATTATAATAGTTTCACAATAGGTAATTGAATTATTTTTATGATATATCTTAATGATGTTAATTTTATAAAAATAATTATAAAATTATTTGTTACAAATTAATACTCTTCATTTATAATAATTGTTTAAAAATAAAAAAATATTTTTTTTATTTAGACTGTGTTTTGCAACGGCAGAAACAATATTTAATATTTTGATAGGATTTGAAACACTATTTTAATTAATTATAAGTATTAATAGCATTTATTTTATTTTTATGATATTTATACTTATCACTTATTTTTGTTTTATTCATCACTTTCATATCTTTTTTTATCATTTTACATTAAATAGCTAATTAAACGGTTATTTATACCAATACTATTTTTATTATAAACTGTTATATAATCGATAACTACTGGTAAAACAGTTAACAATTATCGAACACATCCTTACTTAACACATTAAATTAAAATGTAATTAATTTATATTAAAGAATTGCAATTAATAATTTATTTAACAATTGTTTTTTCACCACTCATTTTATTATTGTTTATGTATATCCATTGCTTTTTTTTTTTTTTAACTTAGAAACAATAAAAAGAGATTATCTTTGTTTATTTTTTTAAAAACATTTTATGTCAGTAAATATAAAAACAGCAAAGGAAAAGAAGAAAAGAGGCATCCTTAAACCCGCCGCCCCCGCCCCTCTGAAACTAAAAAAACACAAAAGAGCAGTGGGCAGCGGGAGGGAAGGATTGAACTAATTTTCTCTGGTTTTTCCTTGATTTTAAGTTTGATTTCGATTGTTGGTATTATCTCATCGATGGGTTTTTGTCAGATTCATTTGTTCTTTTTGATTTGAGAGGAACGGAATTCTTTGTTCTCTTTTTTCTTGGACTAAGACTGATCACAAAGACTTTAAGGACAGACCGTTTATTCTCTCTTTTCTTTTTCCCTCGAGAAGAAGAGTTTACACAGAGAATAGAGAAGGGGGAGAAAGTGAGGCGCGCTTTGTAAAGACCGTCATTGATAACAAGGTTGTTTTCTCATTATTCACACCGCTTTTGGTATTCATATATCTATAATATCTATGTTTCTATCAGTCTATACTCTTTTGATTGACCACCTCTTTTAGTATTTTATTCACATTTACCCTTTGGTTGTATCAGAAACAAAGACTTCCTCTCTCTTATATCTCTAGCATTGTTGCTTGCTTGCTGCATTTTTATACTTCTCTTTCTGGGTTTATCTTTATTTTTGTTAATTAATTGTACCCATTTGTTCCCATTTCTCTTTTTTTTTATTTAGTATCAGTACGAAAGACCATTTGGGAAGAGGAGAGTTAAAGGAACAAAGAAAAAATGAAGTACGTATTGGTGACTGGTGGTGTGGTTAGTGGACTGGGCAAAGGTGTTACTGCTAGTAGTATTGGTGTTCTCCTTAAAGACTGTGGCCTGCGTGTAACTTCTATCAAGATTGGTATACATCTTTCTTTAAGCCTAAGTAGTGTAAACTTCTTATATATGAAGGAGAGTTACCGCATTCATTATTCCAAGTTGCTTATTTTGTAGACTATAGTCCATTCTCTATTGATTTATAAGATTTTCAGTTTGCAAGTGCGGAAGCTTTTTAGCTTTTGGGTAGCTGATTTTGCTTTTGGAATAGGGTATATAATGTAGTTATGCACCTTTCTTTTTTCTGTCCAACATTGTCTGTGGTTATATATGATGGGAACTCATTTGGATATTATTTTTGACCATTTCTTTTTTGCTTGTTTCTGTTTATGCCACAAGTATGGTGCCACATTAGCTTGCTAAAGTGACATCCATTGTTTTGTATCATCTTATATTGCATTCCTAATTTGTTCCATTTTTGCAGACCCTTATTTAAATACTGATGCGGGAACCATGTCACCTTTTGAGCATGGGGAGGTCTTTGTATTAGATGATGGTGGTGAGGTAAATTAAATCAATGAATTGTTTTCCATTCGAATTACCCTCTTTAGTACTCTCTTTTTCACGTAAGATCTATGTTTAATACTTTTGTGTGTTTTTTATTGTTAAAAGAGAATTTTTACGAATTGTAAACAAAAGTAACTTCTCACTATATCTCTCTTGTTTTTGGTGCTTCCAAAGGTTGACTTGGACCTTGGCAATTATGAACGGTTTCTAGACATCAAGCTAACCCGTGACAATAATATCACAACTGGAAAGATATATCAGGTAATTGATTATATCTTTTTGTTTATAGGCTTGAAATTCCTGAATCAGATATTTGCTAAGTCATGTGAGCTTGCTGAATTTTCTCATAATTTGCTGTCCACAATTATTTGTCTTGTATTAACAGTCTGTGATTGACAAGGAGAGAAGAGGAGATTATCTTGGAAAAACAGTGCAGGTCTGTTTTCCACATCCTGTCATTTAAAATTTAAATAATGATTTGATATATCATGACCTTAAATATATATATTTTTTTTGAGCATTTTTTTTGTCACAATAGGTAGTTCCACACATTACTGATGCTATCCAAGAATGGATAGAGCGTGTAGCCATGGTACCAGTGGATGGAAAGGAAGGTCCAGTTGATGTTTGTGTCATTGAATTAGGTGGAACAATAGGTACTTCACTACCTTTGATGTGCATTTTGATTAGTTGTCTGCAGTTTGCTTAAAATTAACCTTATATGCAGGGGACATTGAATCTATGCCTTTCATTGAAGCACTTGGACAATTTTCTTACCGTGTAGGTAAGTTGATGTTATATGTACCCTTGTTTACTGTGGCTTTTATAAATTTTTATTTTGTGAAGCATTTTAGCTGGGCTCCTCTCTTATTGGCTTCTTGTTTTTAGGCCCTGGAAATTTCTGCTTGATCCACGTCAGTCTTGTGCCTGTTATCAATGTGGTTGGTGAACAGGTAGATTTAGACACTTTGTCCCTCTTAACATGCATTGTGTATTGTATGAGTTTCACATCATAGCATTAACTGATGTACAGATAATTTGTTGACCCTAATTATTGGTCATGTATGAATGCTGTGACTAACAGAAAACAAAGCCTACCCAGCACAGTGTTAGAGGACTAAGAGGACTTGGGCTGACGCCAAATATTTTAGCATGTCGTAGTTCAAAGGTTTCTTCATTTTATTTCCTTGTTGTGGCTATATTTCCTTTCGTCAAATGTCTGATTGCAATCTCATGTCTGTAAATTGTCTTTAACAGGAGCTTGATGAGAATGTTAAGTTAAAGCTCTCTCAATTTTGCCATGTTCCGGTACTGGATGCTACATGCTGCTATTTTATTATGTGGATTCCTTAACTGTGGTTACTTTTAATATAGATTTTGAATTATGTGCAGGCTGAAAACATTGTCACTCTATATGATGTTCCAAACATTTGGCATATTCCTTTGTTACTGAGAGTAAGTGGTTTTTCTTGACACTTCTGAATTTTCTTTTCTTTTCTTTTCTTTCTTTTGCTGTACTAGTCATCAAACTAAAACTTAAAAATGATGCTTTCTAATTTTAATTTTTCCCTCAATTAGGATCAGAAGGCACATGAATCAATCTTGAAAGCGCTGAACCTTCTAGGGTTTGTCCTACGAATTCACACTTTGTTGTTGTCATAATTTCTTTAGTTTTTCATTTATATAGTCTTATTGCATTTGGATAATGGTACAGCATTGGCTTAGTTTTTCTACTATTTAGTAACATCTTTATAATCTTCAGTGTTACCAGGCAGCCGGATTTGCAGGAGTGGACTGCTAGGACAAAAATTTATGACATGTTGCATGATCCTGTGCGTAACGTTCACCATCAGTTGTCATTTGAGAGTCATTGTTTTCTACTAACTCTGCTGTTAACTATATGTTGCAGGTTAGAATTGCCATGGTTGGAAAATATACAGGCCTTTCGGATTCCTACCTCTCTGTTTTAAAGGTAAATGCTTTTAGTGTTTCACCTTTTCTTCTTTAAATTTGATTTTCATTTTTGAAGATTTTTATGCTTTGGTATTATGTCACTAAGCTTATCTTCTACAATCAGTCACATCATCTTCTTGACTGATAAGGTGGTGAAACCATATTGCACTTGCCTGGACTATTTTTTTCCACATTTCTTATCTATCGCTTATTGAATAATAGAAGTCAAATCTGTTCCTATTGGAACACGATAGGCAGAAAAATTGTTAAACCTTGAAAATAATTTTTTCCAAAAAATATTATTTATTTATATTTTTCTCTTAAAATCTTGGAACTTGAATCATGAATCTAGTTCAGTGAGGTTTTTTTTTTCAGTCGGACGTCTCATTGAATTTACAAATTATCTATCTTAATAACCACAAAACCCTCAATGTTAATTTATGAATTTGGGTTTCTTTTTGACACCAGCTTAGTACCATCTTAGTTTTAGCTATATTGTGGTAGATTTGTAATATTTTACCATGCTGGCTGTATTTGACAATTTTAAGGCCTCATTTATTTTGCAGAAAACTGTATTCCCTAGGAAACAAATGCAACAATTATGTTTGGTTTGCAATAATATGATCTATTATGAATTTATATGAGATACTAAGGCAGGGGCTTTAATTTATTACACTATATACTTAGTGGAAAAATTGGTGAATGAACCATATTTACATATAAGTTGGTGCAAGTCCTTGTGAAGAAGTGTTCGAGCAAAACTTAAAAAGTGGAATTTCAGTTAGTTGCTTTCTAGTAAATACCACTTCTTGGGAAATAACTTTCCACTGAATGGCCATATAATTAAATCAGGCAAGGACATAGTTGATTCTCCTTAGGTTATGAATTTAAAAGGCGGCTAGAAAGTGATAATGAAGATAGCTTGTCCTTTCAGGTACTTCTCTTAAGCTGGATGCTATCTACTTTCTCTAACTTGTGATTTGTCTTTGGAAATTGAATTTTGGATATTCCTTTATGGTAGCCATCAGCAATTGAAGTTATTGATACAATTTGAGTTCTGGATCATAAACTGTTGAATTGGTTTATGTGCAATTAAAATTTCATGCAACTAGTCATGTAGCGAATGGTATCTATTAAAATTGTAATCCCATCTGTGATGTATAATTTGATGCTCGAGTTATGTGCTCTGTTTAGATTTTAGTCAGTTGCACAATGAAGATGTTATAAGATGTAAGATAGTAATGTAGTGGAGGGTTGTGACAGGCTCTTTTGCATGCTTCTGTTGCTTGCCGCCGGAAGCTTATTGTAGAATGGGTTGCAGCAGGTGATCTAGAAGACATTACTGCTAAAGAGGTCAGTATTAGTTATCCATTTCTGCTGCATGATTGCCATCATTCTGCACTCCATTCTGACATGTGCTCATGAAATGGAGGTGGGGTCGTTGATGCATATGACCATTGAATAAATGAATAACTTGCAGCTTGACTGTCTTTCACTTATTTCAGGCTCCTGAAGTTTATAAAGCCGCATGGGATCTTTTAAAGGTGAATCTCAATGGCACACTTGCCTTATGAGTTGTGTTCTACTGGTTTTATTTTCTCTCATTTTGCAGTTGATTCTCTTACCAGTCCTGTGGACCTTTTCTTTTCCAATGCAGGGAGCTGATGGTGTTCTAGTTCCAGGAGGTTTTGGTGATAGAGGAGTGCAAGGAAAGACTCTTGCTGCAAAATATGCTCGTGAGAACAATGTTCCATTTCTTGGCATTTGCTTGGGGATGCAAATTGCTGTCATTGAATTTGCCAGATCTGTTCTTGGTTTGCATGATGCAAATAGTACAGAATTTGATCCTGAAACTTCGAATCCTTGTGTCATATTTATGCCTGAGGTTTGCTGATAAAGAAATTTACTAATATTACCATTTTTCTTCTCATTTCATCTGCTGAAGCTATGAATTCTAACTTGGTCTATTCAATAGGGTTCAAAAACTCACATGGGAGGAACAATGCGCCTGGGATCAAGGAGGACTTATTTCAAGATTCCTGATTGTAAATCTGCTAAGTTGTAAGACTTGTGACTTAATTCTCATATGCATTAATACATGTCCATCTGACATTTTTGGTTTTGAGGATGTGGGAGAAGTTTCCTTCTGGGTATAATTTTATTGTTTGGAGGAATTTGTAATTACATCCTTATGTATATACAGTCATATGATGGTATTTAGAGAGTAAACCACAAAAAAATGGTAAAAAAATGTGGCTAGTTAAATATCATGGTGAATCATCCCATTGTCAGAACCTTACTTATCATCTGAAATTGTTTTTTAGGTATGACAATGCAAGCTTTGTTGATGAGCGGCATCGACATAGATACGAGGTAACGTATCTGTCCATTGACAATGCATTTGCAGGAACAGTGTAAGAAGTGCAACAATTCTTGCTCTTCGTATATGACCTTTCTTAGAAGAATTATTGGTTGTGTAGGTCAATCCTGATATGATATCACAATTTGAAAACGCCGGTTTATCATTTGTTGGCAGAGATGAAACTGGTAGGCGCATGGAGGTAAGTTTTTATGAAAGTGACTGTGTTTGTATTCCATAAAGCTAATGAGCTAACAATTGCAAGAATGTTCACCTTTATATGACATTTTGTTCTGATGTTTATGAGCATTTTATCATCCTTTCAACTGCAGATTATTGAATTGCATGGTCATCCTTACTTCATAGGTGTTCAGTTCCACCCTGAATTCAAATCTAGACCAGGGAAACCTTCTGCTCTTTTCCTAGGTATAATCTCTTCCTATCTTATGAATTTAACTGGTGAAATTTAATAGCATTATATGAAGTGAAATGTAATAGCATTAATTATTTGTAAAATAGTAAGATCTTATATTGGAAAATTCTTAATGAGAATGATGTCTGTCTGTATTTGACTCATTTATAGTGCTGTCCCATTAATTTTAGATGTCTGCATGAAATCTATCAAGATTTCATTTTCTTTTTTGAAAAAAGTATATTTAGTATTTTCTAATTTTGCTCCACTTCCCCCCGAAGTTCTATTGGTATCTTGGTATTTTGAGCTAGATATCATCATTACAATGACTTGTCATTTAGGACAGGTACTCTGAGCATGAGAAACCTGTTTTATACAGCACAAATCATATAAACATTCGGTCATGTTGCACTTGGATACCATTGTAATTGCTTTTGTCAACTTGCAGGACTTATAGCAGCAGCAT
Organism: Jatropha podagrica; assembly: GCA_947857235.1. Classification (NCBI taxonomy): domain Eukaryota; kingdom Viridiplantae; phylum Streptophyta; class Magnoliopsida; order Malpighiales; family Euphorbiaceae; genus Jatropha; species Jatropha podagrica. The sequence continues at coordinate 14,349 of CANUEP010015935.1, read as the reverse complement.
GTGGGCAGTTGGATGCGGTCCTACAAAATAACGGCCATGCAAATAAGCTGTTACCAAACAGAATAAGCAATGGGAAATCAACAGTGAAAGCCTACCAAAACGGAAATGGCGTTAAGTCTTGCAATGGCCGCTTAAACGGTGTGTATAGCAATGGTAATGCTGTGCATTTTTAAGGAAGCACAATGGATTGGGCAATGCACCTCTGGTTATGGTATCAGTTCTTTCGAAGCACTTTTGGTTGTCTTCGGTTCTGTTTGTACAGCAGGTGAGAATGGGTGGATAATTTTTTGTTTCTTAAGTGACTTATCTTAGGACGAAGCTAGACTATGAAAGGTAATAGCTTGTAGTCTCCACTTAACCAGTGAAATGTGGGCTTTAAGGTACTGCATCACCCTCTTTGATGCACTAAGTGTCCTTTTTTGTGGAATTTTGGCATATGGTACTAATGTTTCTAGGGCCATTATAGAAATCAATGTCGGTTGAACTTCAATTACTGTGGCATCAGGTGTGCATCTCTTCACCATTTCTATACCTGTTTTTTTTTTTTCCTCCTTTTTTTTGGGAGAAAAATACCTTTCTAATTTTGGGAAGGGGGAAGTAATGTGTAAACTTGTGTTATTCGATATCATTCTAAAATTTGCCGGTTGTTTTTGTTTGTTCAGTCCACTTCGGAATTGGTATTAGAATGTAAATTAATGTCTTAAATTACTGACCTTTATTCCTTTATTTATTTTTTTTTTAAATAAGGATAATGTTCTCACAGTTGATTCTATGGTTATTAATTTAAATTCTATTTAAATTAACATGATTATCCTCTTATAAAAGTTTCAAGTTCAAAAGAGAAAAAGAGTAAAAAAGGTAGCGCTGAAAAAAATAATTTTGCCTTTTCTTTTTGAAGTCGAAGAAATATTTGAATTCCAGAAAAAGAAAAAGAAAATTATACAGAAATGATTGGGAGCAGGGAATACTATGTAATAAGGGTAAAAGTACTGTGTGGCCTCCAATTGAAGTTGACAGATATACCTGTATAGATACATATGAAACTAATCGTTTCGGGGCAGAGGATGTTTTGATTATGGTCTCATTGATCATCTTGATTGATCTCACCTTCCTGTTTCAAGTTTGAATTGACGTGTGCTAAACCAAGAGAATGAAATACTTCATTTACCCATGTATTTTATGACTTTTTCTCTTACTGCCCTCTTAGTGTACTAATATGTTTGACATGGCTATGGCCCACAATTGATTATTTAAATAGTTAGATCTACATTTTACGTTTTGTTTGTTTCCTTTCATTCTATGTTAAATAAGCAGCCACATTTCCCAATTACATGATAAATTATTAGGATGAAATGCCATGTCCTTTTTTTCTAAAAATTCAGTAAATTCGTACATTCTCCAAACAATTTCTTTTATTCCTTTCTTGTTCGTTAGTAAATGGCATGGTCAGGATTCTTAGAAACCGTTTGTTCTCGTAAAAGGACTGATGTTTGGAAAATATTTTTTTTTAAAAAAATGTTCTTTTTAAAAATAATTTTCAAATGATTTATTTTTTGTTATTTAATTGTAATATTAAAAATTAGTTAAAAATATAACCAATAAGACCACAAAACATTAATAATTATAAAAATTATATTATTAAATATGAAAATAATGAAAAAAAAAGGATAATTTATGAAATATTGATAACCCGTGGGGTGCCAATGGCGGCAGCGGTGATGAATGGTGATTGGTAGCAGTAGCTATCGATAATTAATAAATTAGAAATATGGATTTATAAAGTTATAATAAGCTCGTCAATATTGTTGATCATGATTTTAGCATCAAACTCTAGAAAATTTTATTATGAATCCAACAATGTGAGAATCAACTTGATTGGACGTTGTTTGGACCTCGAACGGACTGCCAAAAGCCTAAAAATCCAAAAATCAAGCCAAAACGGTAGCACAGTAATATGCTTCGTATCGATCATGTGCTCGTAGATACCGATAGACGCCTACTGAGTAGCCATCACCGGTACCAACACTGACATTTGTCGGTACCGACGCTAATATGCTCGGTAATGACTGACAGCACTAGTAACCTATAAATATAGCTAACACCTCTTATTGCTTGATTGGTTGCTTCTCAAGCATTAACAGATTCCATTTCTCCCCTTTGTAGATGATTCTAATGATATAAAGTCCGACTTTACTCTTCTTCCTTAGTTGAATTAAAAGTCCGATTTATTTTTCAAAAGTTAATCATTTTGACTTTCACTCACACTTTGATCTTCTTTAGATCAAAGATAAATATTATATAATATACTAAGACTAATTTTAGGTCTTCGTTCCCTACCTTTTGTTAAATTCGGAGTAAGACTCAACCTTTTTTATCGTTTACAATTGTGGAACTCTGTATGCTCGTGCAACCTGACCTTAAAATCTCTCCACCTAGGGTATAGAAGTAAACTTAATTTTTGACAATTAAGCCTAGTTCGTCTGGCACCTTGTAAACTATTAAGCTCGATCAGTCCCACACTCAAAATGCTTTAAGCTCGGTCCATTCGGCACCCAATACAAAATCAATTTTCAACCAAAAGCCAGTCTGTCCAGCACCTCATAAGTCCACTCAAAGAGTGGCACCTTCAAACCCAACCATCCTAATCGATGGTAGAACTTTATGCGTCTTGATCTTCATACAAACGAGATGCAAAGGCATACGTACGGATTCAGCCTAGGTAGCGAGCCCCTGATCGAACAAATTGGTCGGGATTGAGGAAAATATGTTGTACGACTTAGAATCCTCTGTTGGATTTTAATATTAAATATGTGCAGCGAAATAATATAATTAAAACAATTAATTATACCAACAAAGATCCGATTAAACGAATAAAGCAATAAAATTTATTTAGAAGAATACCTCTTTTATAGATTCTTCAAAACTTTGATCTACATGGCTAGGTTGTCACAAACCACAAGCTGTCCAAACGTCCTGCCTTTAGTAGTATCCACACAAATGGACAACAAAAAAACTCTAAAACTATTTTAGAAGGTTGAGAGATTAGAGCGTATGATGGTGTTAGCTATCATAGACATTTTATTTTGTTTGTGGCTATGAGCAACAACTCACTCTTATGAACATCTTCATACATTCTATACTGTTTCTTAAACTTCATATAGAAAAATCCTAGGTCACAAGTAAATTAATTATAATTATTTATTTAAACCTTTTAAATAAATAAATTATGACTAAATATATATGTGCCCTTTTATTTATTTAAATAATTTAAATAAATAAATTATAATTAAAATATTAGATTTGTTTAATCTAAAATTTATCTTAATAAATTTTAAAGATAAATCAATTAAGTCTATACTTAATAATCTAGATAAAATTATAATCAAATATAAATTACAATTTTTATCTTTAACTCCACAAAACTTATTTGTAATCAAGTCATACTTGATTTGATTTCTCGTTTTCACTTTCTCATAACCATTCTTATGTGTGTGACCTTCTAGGTTCCAAATATATTGGCAACAAATATTAACTAATTAATATTTAAAGGTCAAGTACATTGTCTAGAAACATGTCAAGACTATCTAAATATCTGAAAAGTCAAAATGGTTTGACTTAACTTTTCAGTGCATAATTTATTAGTGTAATTTATCTCTTCATCATTACTGTTCTGATTTAGTAATTAGGCATGGAGTGTGTCTGCTTTACTAAATCATGTTAGTTCTCTTAACCTTAGCTATTAATCAGTTGAATAAAATTCCAAATCTCATTCGCTAATTTCATTCCACATTGCGCAAGGATTTTTTTAATCAATATTAGTAGAAAACAATTAGAACATTTTCCCTAATTTACCTAGGGTGATGAATCCTCTCTTAATTATACAAGTATCTCCATACAGTTTCTACTATGTCCAATTAATCGTTACTTATTATTCATATAATGAATAATGTGAACAAAGAATCAAAACATAGTCATCCCTATATAAGATAGCTTAGTAATCTCAAGTCAAAGTATCGCTTACACAACCATCACTTGAGTATTCATAGACACAGATAACTCTTTATATAGAATTTTCATGCAGGTCAATTCAGTGGACTTGTTTGAATAACAAACACCTACATATTAGTTCTAGATATCACTTATATCTTAGCTTATGAGAATAACTGCTTCCCTAAGGAAGAACATAATATGTATCAGTCTCAACAGCTCTAATCATCATTCAATAATGAGGAGAATATTGACCAGGAATATTTAGAGACATTGCTTTAATGAAAATATAAAACTCAATTATAACCACATTATAATTTGTTTTGTAAAGCAATATTATCTCATGAACTTTATCTTTTACCAAGATTCAATCAATAGAATATAAAAGATAAATAAATATTTTTTATTAATAATCAAATATTTATTACATGAAATATTATATTCAAAATATAATAAATCAAATTGGCTATAGAGTATATACTTAACATATTTAACAAACAAGGCCAGAGGTGGGCTTCCCTCCAATTTATACCCTTTTCAATTAATTATGCTTTTAATACAATATGGTTCTGATATTGTCATGTATTATAAGTATGATTATGCATCGATAAACTGACATTCATGCATGAAAAATATTTTTGATTTCTTCATTAAACTCAAACTATGAGATTCATATGAAAAGAAGTTAAAAACTTAATCCCTGAACCCAATAATTCGAGGCTAGTGACTTTATCTTAAAAGGCAAATTAAGATAGAGTCAATCATGAGCCTTAATCTTTTCTCTGAAAACAAAAATGAATTAAGGTGGCGACTCTAAATACATCATGTAATACCCGATTTTTGAATATTTGATAAAATATAAGAAATACAATAGTTCTAATCAATTATTAGTATTTAATTGTTAAAAATAAAACTTACAATGATTATTAGTAATAATTTGTATTTAATACAATTATATGAAAGAATATTGAAAGTAAAAGAGATTAAGAAATTTGTGTTGACATTTACTCTCTCTCTCTCTCTCTCTCTCTTTATATATATATATATATATGAAGGTAATTAAAATTAAATTATGTAATGAGAATCAAATTGGAATATGGTTAAGTGGGCTCAAGTCATGGTGATGGGAAGCTAGCAGGTGAAGCTCCTCAATTAAACATTTTGAATTAGTACTTAAAACAATTAATATTTAAATCTTAAAAAATTAATATTTAAATGTCTAAGTGTTTGATTTAGAATTTAATTGGTATAATTGAATTATTAATACTTAAAGAATAATTAAAAGTAAAAAAAGAAAACAATGAAATGTTATTAAGGTGGGATAAGTATAGGATTTGTACTAAAGCTTAGGACATGTGCATAAGTTCAAGAGTTAAGGACAAATCTACCTCACCCTTTCTTTGTCCAAACCTAACGCCACTTTCTTCTTCTTCCTCTTCCTCCTCCTCCTTCTCTTCTTCCTCTTCTTCTTCTTCTATTTGGCCGAATACTACGGTAAAGAAGAGGAGAGAACTTAAGATAAAAGCTAAGGATATTATTCAGCTATAAGAGAAATCCAAGCAAGAACAAGATAAACAAGGTTAGTAATTCTTCTTATATTTCAAGCTTACATGGTTAAGCTTCTTGGTTTTTCATGAATCTAATTAAAGAATCATGGTTAAGAGAAGTGTAAATTAATCAAGGACTTTAAAAAGAATGGTTGAAGTAAAGAGATTAAGTATCATTTTAAGTATTTAAATATACTTTTGATGTCTCTTAATCAAAATGTGATTTGAATAGAGTTCTAGGATTCTTGATTATGAATTTGTGAAATTGGGAATTTTGTAATTAAAGGATTTTAATTAGAATTAAAGAGGATAATAAGTAGATTGAATTGGTTTAATGATGAATTCATATTTGGAGTTAGAAAACAATGAAGAAAATTCATGAATTGAATTTCATGGGATTGAATTTCATGATAGATGGAAGGACATACCAAAGATAAACTCATTAAAAGGTTATTAGCTGTCTAAAAATTCAGTCACAAAAACTAAATTAGTTAAATTAGTAAATGAATTTTAAAAATTATAGAATTTTATATGGGAGTATGTTGAGATGTAAGAAAGATGCTGTAAAAATTTTAAGACCAATGGATAAAAGAAAATGGAGTTGTAATTAAATCAATACAAGCCACACAATATGAGAAAAACTGAAATTTAGCTTTTGTAATTAGGCCATTTGACCATGCAAATGAGCTTAAAAAATTATGAAATTTTACAGGGCTATACCCTAGGATGTTAGGAACATGTTGTAAATCATGAAAGTTGTAGCTCTATTTCTCAACTTTCTAAAACATCCTCTTATGTTTAATTCTAATAGTTGTAGCTCAACTTATGATTTAAATACCAAAACTGGTTTTGTTATGGTGTCTCACTTGTATATCCGAATTGATTGTCAATTTTGGCCTCTAAAATTGTAAGATAATGTCTTATGTTCTTTATAAAATTTGAATTTCTACTTCTTAGCTTTCTAAATCATCCTCTTGTGTCTAATTTGAATACCTATAGCTCAACTTATAATTTTTATACCAAAACTGACTGTGCTGAATCGTGTTTGAATTGTTGGTCTGTGTTCTTGGGTTTCTTTCACCCTCTTAGAAACTGATCTGGACTATGGTCCCTTCATGACATTTGTATCATTTTTTATCTTAGCTTTCTAATGAATTTAGTTTCACTCAATTTGAAGTCCTATAACTTCAGTTATACCTTGAGAACACAACAAAGGCCAGGTTTATCAAAATGCAGGAAATTTCTTGATTTAAGTACTTTTATACCATATTAAGTATATTTATTTTGAATATTTCCATTTGAATTTATTTTATTAAGTATGAAAAAGGGAGAATGTGGTAATTTTCATAAGTTGTAAATTAAATGATTTTAAAATAATAAGTATTAATTATAGAATGTTTTTGAAAAAGGAATGGTGAATGAGAAATAAGATTATTGTGGGAGAATGCATTTATTTTAGGCTCTACTATACATGATTGATATGTGGTATGATGAGATATATTGTGATATGTGAGCATGCTCAGGTTATCAGCCTATTCTATTTGGTGGAGCTATGATCGTATGCTAGGGTTTTCAGCCCTTATAAATAGGTGGACACACTTATTATTAGTGGTAGTGCTTGCACAGGCCATAGTGGTGCTTTCATAGGCCATGATTATGTGATTGGTGGGTGGTGCTTCCATAGGCCATGGTGGCGCTTCCACATGCCACGATTGTCTTTGGTAGGTGGCGCTTTCACAGACCACGATCGAATCTGCTTACATTCATTCGGTATGGGTACGAGCCTTCAATAAAAAAAAAAATAGAATTTTATTTCCTCATAAAGAAATCGGAAATATATATATTGGTATTTGTGATATTTCTTATTTATACTGAGTTTGGTATAAACTTTTAAGGTGTGAATTTCTTGATTGTTTTTTTTGAAATATTCGGATTTAACTAGTACATTTTCAGTGTTTAATATATATATATATATATATATATATATATATATATATATATATATATATATATATTTGAAATTGAGTATTTTGAGATATAATTGAGATTTGTTACCTTGATATTTCTTGGTTATGTTAATTTGTATTATTTAGCACCATTGAGTCCTCCACTCAGCGCATTGATTTTTATCATGCGCAGGTTGTGTGCTGTGGGGGTTACACAAAGACCGAAGGAACAACATCAGAGTATAAGTATAGCTTTTTGGTAGGACATGTATATTAATGTGAATTATGGCATGTGTAGACATATTGTAACAATATTGGGTTGTAAATATTAAGAATGTAAATTATGAGATTGGTGGATATTATAAGTATCATTATTCGATTATATGTGTAGTGTATGAATGATGATATATATATATATATATATTTGGAATGAATGGTGAATTATTATGATAGAACTTAAGTAAACTAATGCAACCATTAGAAGTGCTTGTGACATAATGTGTTGAATTGGAGTTTTGGGTCTTGGAGAAATTATATTAGAAGTGTGTATATTTTCTTTGTGTGGCAAGTTAATTTCTAGAGGAAACTCTAGCGAAATTTTTGTAGGAATTTCCTTAAATGTTATTTTTAAATTTCTAATTACTTGCCTCCTTATGAAAATCTAACCACTTCTAATATGTGATCTAGAGTTAGTAAGTGATATAAGATGGTGCTCCGGCACTGAATGTGACATCTGCCATGTGGTTCTCCTAGATTATGCTATGGGTGTTACATTTAGTGGTATTAGAGCATAGGTTTAGCCGATTCTAGGATATGTGATTTGGTGTGAGAGTTTATCTGATTTGGAATAATTATATAAGTTATTTAAGTTAAATACATGCCATAATAGTCTATTTTGGGAATTCCTCTCTGATGCGAACTTGCTAGTCTTTGTAGGTGTTCAGTATGTCACAGCATTTGTCTGATGAGGAGGTGGACAGTTATGCCCCTCTTGAGGGTGCTATGTTAGAGGGTGTGCCAGCTGGTGGTGCCGCTGGCGGTGTACTGGGTTCAGATATAGAGCGCGCCTTGGCTGCGGGTCTTGCAAAACCTAATCAGGGTGATTTAGTGCAGCAGTTGGTAGCTGCTTTAAGGCAGGTTGTGGGAGTAGTTCCCCAGGCTTCGGTCGCACTAGCCCCTGTTCTAGTTCATCCCCCGATCGAGAGATTGAGGAGGTATGGTGCTATTGACTTTATGGGTCAGAAGGATGATGATCCTTTTGTAGCAGAGTTTTGGCTCCAAGCTACAGAGAGGATTTTGGAGCAAATACAGTGTACTCCTTGAGATAGGTTGACTTGTGCCACTTCCTTGCTGAAGGAGGAGGCTTATTTATGGTGGGAGTCTGTGATTAAGACAGCAAGAGCCGAGGGTGTTACTTGGGATTTCTTTCTCTCTAAGTTTCGGGAGAAGTATGTGGGGGAGCTATATACGGATCAGAGGATAGCAGAGTTCCTTGAGCTCAGGCAGGGTCGGATGACCGTATCAAAGTATGAGCGGGAGTTTCTGCGGCTGAGTAGGTACGCCACTAAGTTGATCCCTACTGAGGCAGATCGGTGTAAGTGATTCAGGAGGGGACTATTGGATGAGTATAGGATGCATTAGACATCCCAGCCTCACACCACATTGGCTTCTTTAGTGAAGGCTACTTTTGAGTTGGAGATTATCCGAATGGAGAGAAAGACTAGAGTGTAGAGGACTCAACAGGGTAGTTAGCATAAGAGGTTCCAGAGTGCTACGTTTGGACAGACTTCTTGGGCTTAGTCTAGTAGTAAGAGGGTCAGAGGTGGACCACAGATAGGGTTCAGACCAGGTCAGAGAGTTGACCGGGGTACATTTATGAGATCAGCTCCTCAGGCTATGTCTGTTGCCAGTGGTGGAGGTGCTGCATGGCTAGGTATACCGACTTGCACTCAGTGTGGTAGGAGACATGTTGGGGTCTGTTGGGGAGCTTCGAGAGCTTATTTTAGATGTGGGTCCACAAAGCATATGGTTAGGGATTGTCCTTTGGTAGCTATTGGTTTAGCTCAGCACGTTGGGAGGCCAGCTCGCTATATTCAGAGGGGCAGAGGTAGAGGCCATGGTGAGGCACATGCTGTTGGGAGTCAGAGGCCAGTATCTGAGACAGTGGATAGGCTATATGTTAGAACACCAGTGAGGGCTTATGCTATAAGGACTAGGGAGGAGTAGGATGCTCTGGACATCATCGTAGGTACATTTTCCATCTTCGATACTTTTGTACTTACTTTAATTAATTCGGGCTCCTTGCATTCATATATATGCATACATGTGGGTAGATTGGGTATCATGCATGCTGTCGCACTAGAGCACAGGGTTGAGGTTACTAGTCGCTTGGGTCAGAGTGTAGAAGTTGACCGGGTGTATAGAGATTGCCCTTTAGTCATTCATGGGCATGTATTTCTATGTGATTTGATAGAGTTGCCTTTTCAGGAATACGAGTTGATTTTGGGTATGGATTGACTATCTAGACATGGAGTGATTATGGATTGTAGGATTTCCTGAATGTGTTTCTAGAGGATTTTCCTGGATTAACTCCTGCGAGAGAGGTTGAGTTTAGTATTGAGGTTATGTCGGGTTCCGCGCCGATATCCATTGCTCCATATCGGATGGCTCTGACTGAGTTCTTAGGTGGGACTAGAAGTCATTTTTCGACCCTTTTACAATTTGCATTTATTTCTGACTTCTTCACGAAAGTTGTAGCTCTATTTCTCAGCTTTCAAAAACATTCTCTTATGTTCAATTCTAATACTTGTAGCTCAACTTATGATTTAAATACCAAAACTGATTATGTTACGGTGTCTCACTTGTATATCCAAAATGATTGTCCATTTTGACCATTAAAATGGCAAGATATTGTCTTATGTTCTTTATAAAAGTTGTATTTCTACTTGTTACCTTTCTACATCATCCACTTGTTTCTAATTTTAAAACCTATAGCACAACTTATGATTTTTATACCAAAACTGATTGTGCTGAATCGTGTTTGGATTATTGGTCTGTGTTCTTCGATTTCTTTCACCCTCCTAGAAAATGATCTGGACTGTGGTCCCTTCATGACATTTGTAGCATTTTATCTTAGCTTTCTAATGAATTAAGTTTTACTCAATTTGAAGTCCTATAACTTCAGTTATACCCTGAGAAGACAACAAAGGTTAGGTTTATAAAAATGCTGGAAATTTCTTGATTTAAGTACTTTTATACTATATTAAGTATATTTATTTTGAATATGTCCATTTGAATTTATTTTATTAAATATAAAAAAGGGAGAATGTGATAATTTTTGTAAGTTTTAAATTAAGTGATTTTGAAATAATAAGTGTTAATTATAGAATGTTTTTGAAAAATGAATGGTGAATGAGAAATAAGATTATTGTGGGAGAATGCATTTATTTTGGGCTCTACCATACATGATTGACATGTGGTATGACGAGATGTGTTGTGATATATGAGCATGATCGTGTTATCAGCCCATTCTATTTGGTGGAGCTATGATCGTATGCTAGGGTTATCAGCCCTTATAAATAGGCGAACACACTTATTATTTGTGGTACTGCTTGCACAGGCCACGGTAGTGCTTTCATAGGCCACGATTGTGTGATTGGTGGGTGGTGCTTCCATAGGCCATAGTGGCGCTTCCACTCAGTACGTTGATTTTTATCACGCACAGGTTGTATGCTATGGGGGTTACACAAAGATTGAAGGAACAACATCAGAGTATAAGTGTAGCTTTTTGGTAGGACATGTATATTAATGTGAATTATGGCATGTATGGACTTGTAGTAACAATATTGGGTTGTGAATATTGAGAATGTAAATTATGAGATTAGTGGATATTATAAGTATCATTATTTGATTATATGTGTGGTGTATGAATGATGATATATATATATTTTTAGAATGAATGGTGAATTATTATGATAGAACTTAAGTAAACTAATGCAACCATTTAGAAGTGCTTGTGAAATAATGTGTTGAATTGGAGTTTTGGGTCTTGGAGAAATTATATTGGAAGTGTGTATATTTTCTTTATGTGACAAGTTAATTTTTAGAGGAAACTCTTGCAAAATTTTCGTAGGAATTTCCTTAAATGTTATTTTTAAATTTTTAATTACTTGCCTCCTTATGAAAATCTAACCACTTCTAATATGTGATTTAGAGTTAGTAAGTCATATAAGACGGTGCTTCGGCACCGAATGTGACATCCGCCATCTGGTTCTCCGAGATTGGGCGGTAGGTGTTACATTAGCTCTACTCGGGTGGTAATCTATAGTGAAATCATAGTCCTTAAGTAGGTTTAACCATATACGCTGCCTCAAGTTAAGCTCTCTCTACGTAAGCAGATATTTAAGGGTCTTATGATCCGTATACAAGTGACATCACTCACCATACAGGTAATGCCTCCAAATCTTCAAAGTAAACACTATAGTTGCTAACTCCAAATCATGGGTAGTGTAGTTCTTCTCGTGTGGCTTAAGCTGTCATGAAGCATAAGCAACTACCTTGCCTTCTTGCATAAGTACATAACCCAGGCCATTATGCGAAGCATCACTATAAACATCATATAGTCTGCCTGGAGTTGGCTGTGTCAAAATCGGAGCCTCATTAAGCATCGCCTTAAGCCTCTCAAAACTACTTTGGCATCTATCTGACCACTTAAAATGGGCATCCTTATGAAGAAGTCTAGTTAAAGGGGATGCAATAAAGGAAAACCCCTTGATAAACCTCTTGTAATATCCAGCCAGACCTAAGAAACTGCAGATCTCTAAGACATTCTTAGGTGGCTTCCAATCAAGTACTGCCTCAATCTTCTTCGGATATACCCGAATACCCTTTGCACAACATGACCTAAGACAGTAATCTCAGTCAACCAAAACTCAAGCTTACTGAGCCTAGCATACAATCGTCGATCTCTCAACTTCTGCAGTACTGTCTGTAAGTGTGATCATGATCCTCTCTAGTCGGAGAGTACACCAAAATATCATCAATGAAAACCACCATGAACTGATCCAAGTAAGGATGGAAGATCTGGTTCATCAAATCCATGAACACTACTAGAGCATTAGTCAACCCAAATGGCATCACTAAAAACTCATAGTGGCCATAATGAATCTTGAAAGCAGTCTTAGGCACATCTGACTCTTTAACTCCCAACTGATGATACCCTGACCTCTAGTCAATCTTCGAGAATACTGTGGCTCCTCTCAACTGGTCAAATAAATCATCTATCTGAGGCAATGGACAATGATTCTTCATTGTCATCTTATTAAGCTGCTTATAGTCAATGCAGAATGTTAAAGTGCCATCCTTCTTCTTCACAAACAAAACTAGAGCACCCTAAGGGGATACATTAGGTCAAATGAAACCCTTATCGGCAACTTCTGAATCTGAATCTTCAACTCCCTCAGCTTAGCAGGAGCTATCCGATACGGAGAAATGGACATCAGTGCAGTACCCGGCATAACCTCAATACTAAACTCAACCTCTCTCACAAGAGGTAAACCAGGAAAATCCTCTGGAAACACATCTAGAAAATCACATACCGTCGAAATCTCATGGACAATGGGAGATCTTTGCTCTGGCTCAAGTACACAAGCTAAGAATGCCTCACAGTCGTGTTGAATCATCCTCTTAGTTGTACTGGCTGAAATAACATTAGAGAGGTAATTCATCCTCTCCCCCACAACTACAATCTCCCCTCTAGATGGAGTCTGAAATGTAATCCTCTTATATCTACAATCAACAATAACCCCATGTCTAGATAGCCAATTGATGCCCAACATCACATTGTACTCCCGGAAAGGCAACTTTATCAAATCTCCCGGGAACACATACCCATGAATGCCTATAGGGCAACCTCTAAACACACGGTCAACTGCAACACTCTAGCCCAAAGGATTAGTGACCTCAATGCTGTGCTCTAATATGTCAACATGCATACTACCCAGTCCACCCACATGTATGCATATATATGAATGCGTGGATCCCGGATCAATCAAAGCAAGTACAGAAATATCAAATGGAGAAAGTACCTGCAACGATGTCTGAAGCATCCTGCTTCTCTCTAGTCCTGATAGCATAGGCCCTCACCGGTGCTCTAACCTCTAGTCTATCTACCGTCTCAAAAATCGGCCTCTGACTCCCAATACCATGTGCATCACCATGGCCTCTGCCTCTGTCTCTCTGAACATAAGGAGCTGGCCTCCCAACCTGATGAACCAAAACAGTCGCTGCCAACAGGCAATCCCTAATCATATGCTCAGTGGACCCACATCTGAAACAAGTGCTCGCGGCTCTCCTACACGGTCTAACATGTCTGCCACCACACTGAGTACAAACTAGATATCCTGACCATGCAACACTTCCACCACTAGCAATAGATGTAGCTGTGAATACTCAAATTTTGAGGCTCAAAAGGCAAATTTTGAGAATTCTCCGGAACGAGGAAAAAACTAGAAGGTCTGTCGGCCGCAGCGGTGGCAGCCGCCCTTAACGGCGGCGTTAGCCGCTGCAGCCATAGCCCCTATCGCCGGCGGCTGTCGCCGCCGGCGAAAGTGGCTGCGGTCGACCTTTAATGCCCAATTTTTAGGCTCAAAAGCCTATTTTCCCGGACTGCAAACAGCCCGGCTGGACCAAAGGCCATTTTGGAAGTTCATCGAAAATATACCAATATGGTACTTGAAACGTCCGGAAAATTACGAGGATCGCAGAACTTGTCCCGGAATATTTTTTGGAGGTCCAAAACTCCCGAAAAAGCCTCCGGAAGTGAAAAAGAGAGAAAGGACGGGACACACCCGCCCAAGCAGGGCGGTCAC
>CANUEP010015900.1:0-15194 GCA_947857235.1 Jatropha podagrica | reverse complement strand
GAAGAAACACCTAAGTTTCTTACATTAATAGAAGCACATGTTGAGTGGGAACCTAAATTGGATAGCACGCCCGTGCAAGGTGGCACGCCCTAGACCGTGCAAACCCCTGCCTCTCACTAAGTTAGTTAGTTATTTTGAGTTTTTGGTTTGTAAATGGGTTGGGCCTCCTTTAATTCGACCCCCCATGATTATTTTAGCCTTGGTTTGTTTAGATTTAGTCAATCTTTAGTAGATTTGGATTAGATATCCAAATCCTTAAGTTGTTATGATTTTGTTAGTCATATCCTTAGTTGGTTTAGATTTGCCAAATCCTACTCCTTAGTTGGTTTATATTGTAATTTGGGGAATCAATTATTCAACGAATTAAAAAGAGAGTTTCTTCTTCAACTTCATGCCTTTGGCGTGTTCATGTTTTTAGAGGGTGTAAGATTGCATTCTTCTAATTGCATCAAGAATCAAGGTAAACTTATCAATTCTTTTGTGGCGTTTATCTTATTCTTCTACTCTATTATTGGTGTTCTTGCTTCTTTAAGCTTTGGGTGCCATAGGGGGGAATTTATTTAGATCTTGGATCTCTTCCAAAACTTGTCATAGAGTTCATGGAATATATTTCCATTGGGTTCCGCGTCACTACTACAGCCCCTACTGACCGCAATTTTCGCAAGTGCACGAAATCACAATAAGTAATAAAGAGTGAGTAGAGTATCGTCCCACGAAGATTGTATACCAAGTACCAAAATCATTTTAATCTATTATTATTTAAACGATAATAAAAGAGGGTATTTGTAAAAGTATGTAAAATAAAATAATAGGAAAGAATTCGAATAAGACTAATTGATGAAAAAAAATCAAGGTTTAAAAGCTACTAAGGATATTGACTTCACTTAACTCTACCCAATTTATTTTATTAGTTTGTTGATCAATTTTCATAGTTCAAGTGGGGGAAACAACCCTAAAGTCACTAATAAGCTCTCTCAATGTATTGTTAGCTATTTTAATCCCATTAATTACCTATCTCCCAATAGTGCAACTAAACATGAATTAAAATCATTAAGTTTTATGGTTTGTTCAAGAATTCATAACCTAAGATCATTAAATTATGAAAACCCCCATGAGTCAAACCATATAGCTTCCGCATCAAGTTATTATTTCCATGTAACTTATTATATTTTTCTTATCAAAAACCCTTTTTTCGATAACAATTAATGAAATAAATCAATCCAGGGGAGAAACTCTGCCTGGAAACATTAAGTTTAGTAATAAATTATAACTTGAACAAAGAAAAATAAATCTAATATCATAAATTGGGGTAGAAATGAAGCTACATCAAATCCCTAATATGGAAGTTTAGTTTGACATAATAATTAAATAAAACTTAGTAAAATCTGAAGATAATTCCATAAATAATAAGAATTAATGGAAATGAAAACAAGATCAAGAGTTTAGAGATAAAAACTAGTCAAACAATAGCGTGGACGGCTCCTTTTATTCTTTACACAACTTGATTGCTTGAATTCTTACAGAGAGAAAAACTAAGAATAGAATCCAGATTTGAGATCTAGAATTCAATGAAAATCGATGAATGAATGAATAATCAATATCAATCTACCATAATGTTGTTGTGGTCTCTCTTTATACAGACTTCATAGGGTGTCTTCGAATCCGAGTAGGAAACTGATTTGAATTGGATTCCTTTTTATTTAGGAGTCTTCTTTCATCAGGTTGGACTTGAGTAATGCTTGAGATGAGTCCTTTTAGTACTTCCATGCAGCCCATGAAATGGCCATGCCCATGTCTTAGATTTACATGGGCTGAATAATCAAAATTTGGCCCGATTGAGTTTCCAGCAGTTGCCACGGCCGTGGCACTGCATGACATGCCCGTGTACTCCCCTGACTTGGCCATGTTGAGCTTTTAGACTTTCAATTTTAGTCCTAACCTTCTTTGATGCAATTTTTGCCTATTTTCTTGCTAAAAACCCTTCAAATCAAGCTTATCAAGAATCATGAAAACTTACTAAAAATATAAATAAATCTAAGTGAAAAACTAATTAAAGTAATTAAAAATATTAAAATTTTTAATAAAAACTAAGCTAAAAATACTATAAAAATATGACACATCACCTAAGTATCCCTAAAAGTACTTGGGAGAGAACTTCGATGGACTTTATCATTGGCTTCCAAAAGTAGAAGGACTTGGAAATATTATGGTATTGGTGGACCACTTTAGTAAGTATATTAAGTTTATCCCTACCCCGGTCAAGTTTAATGCAGAAGATGCAACCAAGCTATTCTTCTATCATGTAGTCAAGTATTAGGGGTTGCCAAGGTACACCATTAGTGATTGAGATGTTAGGTTCACAGGAAAGTTCTGGACAGAACTCTTTACGCTATTAGGCATGGAGCTTAGTTTCTCCACTAGCTTTTCCTCCCAAACCAATGGGCAAACTGAGCGAGTGAATGCTCTATTGGAGCTTTACTTGAGGCATTTTGTGAGTGCCAACTAAAGAAATTAGGTCCAACTATTAGATACAGTCCAATTCTCTTACAATTTGCAAAGAAGTGAAGCAAGAGGCTCAAGCCCTTTCGAGTTAGCTACAGGACAATTGCCTTACACGCCACATACAATGGCAACGTCCTATAAAGGCAAGATCCCTGGAGCATTCTAGTTTGCTAAAGGATGGCAAAATAAAGTAAGATTAGCAAGAGCATCCCCAACAAAGGTCGCAAGTAAGATGAAGAAGTGGGCCAATCAAAAGAGGAGACATGCAAAGTACAAAGAAGGAGACATAGTCATTATGAATCTCCTTCCCCATAGCATCCGCAATTATGCCAAAGTGCATAAAGCTTTACTTCGAAGATACGAGGGCCCCTTTCCCATTGAGGCAAGAATAAGAAAAATGGCTTATAACTTTACTTTGTCACCCCACTTGGAGCTACATTTTGTGTTTCATGTGAGCTTCCTCAAGCCATATCATGAAGATACATAAGATCCTGCAAGGGGCAAATCCAAGTGAGCTCCAACAGTCGTCGACATCACACATGAGCATGAAATGAAAGAAATTTTAGCACATTATGTGATTCAACAAAGGCGAGTCCATCCAAGCTATACTGAATACTTAGTGAGATGGAAGGTCCTACATGATGCCGAAGCTAGCTGGGAACATGAACTTTCCTTATGGCAGTTTGAAGATAAATTCCTCGCTTATAAATAGGACGTGACGAGGGTGTCACATGTTTAATGTAGGAGAATGTCATGAGCTATCTCTTTTGGGCCTAAAGCCAAAGGAGCCAAGGGGGCATAAAATTTCTAATGATGCCCCATCTACATATATATACCAATAAGGTGGGTGGAGGAAGGAACTAACCAAATCTCCCTGATTCTAGAAGATTCTAGAAGAGACTCCAAGAAGAACCTAGAACCGTGTGAAACATTTTAGAAAAGCCAAGAGAGTGCTAGAAGGATCTGGAGAGATTCAGGAGGTTCTACCATAATCTAAAACCATTTAGAAGGATGGAGTATCATCTAGATACTTCTAGAATGTTCCAGCACTTGCCCAAGGGCTTCTAGAACCTTCTACTAAGATCTAGGCCAAGACATGCCTAGAAAGCTCTAAAAAGAAAGGGCACCAACTTTGCATGCCTATAATTATCAAACTCAACCAACTTAGGATATCATAGAGTAACATTCCTGTAAGCAAGCCACCACACTTCTATCTTATGCATACCTTTGAATTAAACTTTTTAACTACTTGTATAACATTTTTACCACATTAATAGAAGGAATAGCCTTTTGTTAGTTGCTTAGAATACATTTGGATCTCTGACTTATTTTAGCCTTAGCTTTGGGCAAATCGGACTAAAGGAAAGGCTGACTCGCTACTTGACAGGCCAAGTGCTAGTGCCGTATGGAGAAATTACTAGGAGCAGCAAGCAATAAGCCTGTGACACTATGCACAAGGAGTTGTGAGATTTATGATTGATAAAGGAGAGTCCAATTAGAAAGGGAAGACATTTTACTTCCAAGTTCTTTCTAATATTGCCTTTAGGGAGAACGAATTGTGCTATGCTTTTGGCCTATAAAATTTTTTGCCTCCTAGTTAATGATTAGTTCAATGCTAATGGATTCGCTTCCTGATGTTGAACCCCTCTATGAATGGTGGCCAAAATGGTTGGTCATATTCATCCAATAAGCCTCATTTTTAGGGTGGCTTTTGAAAAGGGGACAAATAATACTTTTTGTATGGAAGTGTATAACCCAAATTTCACATCTTATAAGTGTATAAGCCCTCATTTTTAAGGTGGCTTGAACTTTTGAGCTTATGATTGTACACCATTATCATACAGTGATTTTATTTATATGATATTCAAAATTTGATCAGATTGACTACCAATTGACTTTTTGAATGTCAAACTATCCACCACCCTAACTTTTAATAAGTAGGAGGTGCATTTCATGACACGAACTATCTCTCATATGCCTAATGTGCTTTGGAATCTCCAATTCATAGGATCTCCCATTTACTAACTCTTCAATTGATGTGCAAAATCAACAACCTATCAAAAGTAAGCAAGGACATATATAAGAGATTCTAAGTGCAATCCTTTAGACAACTAACAGATTATCGATCAATGTGCGAATGTTTTTTGGTTAAACTTAGGGATGCCCATATGTTTAAGAGACACATGATTGCCAGGCCCAACAATATATATTCGCTTTAGGCCGAATCCACTTAAGCCCGCACAGATTTGTTCATATGCTAAAACTAACTCATAGCCCAAAACGCGTCTTGTTAGGCTTGGAATGCCACATAGGGATGAGCATTTGGTTAATCCAAACCAATCCAAATCGAATAACTCAATTCAAATATGATCAAATTTCTAAATCCTTATCCAATCCAAACCATATTTAATATAAAACCGAAATAACCGAACCAAATAATATGCGGTTTTATTACAAAAAAACTGTAACCGTCCAAATAACCGAATTAGTATTTTCAGTTGGTTAATCCAAACCAATTACGAGAAAATACTCAAAATTCAAAAATTTTCAATATATATGTTCATGTTGCCAAATTTGCAATTTGCACTCTTAAAATAATTATATACATATGATTATAAATTTATAGACAACTGTATAGAATAAAAAATTAAATAATAAAATTAATTAATTAATCCAACAAATCACAAGTGTCTAAATAAAAATTTCAAATGCAGTTACACCTAAATTCAATTATTCAAATAACAATTAATATAAGTAACTTAAAAGAATCATTTCCTGTCTAACCAAATCATGACCGAAAAACCAAACCAAATTACTTAGTTCAGTTTGAATTTTTGGTTAAATCCATGAATTGCTCACCTCTAATGCCACATACTTAGTATCAGAGTCAATCTTTGTCCCTCTGGTTGGTAGTGGGGGCAAACCTTAGTGAAGACACTGAGTCCCTAAGGGGGTGGATATGACACCCTAGACAAATTTCACATTAGCTAACCTAAAATGAAAGTAATGTACATAGAGAATGACAAATCTTAGACTAGTAAGACGCTTTTTGGGCTATGGGTTGGTTCTATCTAAGGAACAAATTCGTGCGTGCTTAGGATGTGTTTGTTGTTGAACTTCCTTCTTCCCAAGTTTCTAACAATCACTTTTGGAATATTTAGGACTATACTAACTATGATCCATGAACAAATTAATTATGTATGGTTAAATAAGAAGTCGTCAATCTACAGGTCGTCTTCACACGGGGCACCGTTTATTTTTTTCATTTTCATATACTAAATTTTTCTAACTTCTTTTTATCAGAGATGACTCCAATTGTCATTTTTATATTACTTTTACCAAACTTTCTTTATTTAAAAATTAAGCTTTTTAAATTACATATTCAAATTAAATATTAACAACAAATCAAATGAATTCTTATATTCTTAGTATAATTAATATATAATATATTTTTTATTTTATAGAATTGACTTTTTATACTTTTATCATATTTAATACACCATTTTTAATACATTATATAATTTATTATTTAATTAGACTGAGTTCTTATATTCTTTTTATTTTACCTAGTAGAGTTTAAATTTATATAAAAAATTAATATAACCAATTAAAATTAAATTTTATTTATTTATTTAATCAATAAAATTAAAATTCTTGAATATCTTTTTGTCAATACAATTCGATACTTACAAAATTTTAAGGATTAATATTTTGTAATTGAGATTAAAAAATTAATATTTCAATATAAAAAGTTGAACAAAGATCAAAATTGATTTGTCTGGAACCATATTAGAACATGCATCGACAAAGATCAAAATACAACACATAAACTCCACCAATATCCATTCATCATTCTCTGGATATCATCACAAGAATACAATCGTACTATATGTGGGAATACATTAGATAGCTAACTTCAATAACACTTCCTTGCCTACTCTTTAATAAGAGGAGTTTCTTCCAACTTTTGCAAACGCTGCCAAATTTTTTCCTTCCTGAAGTAGAAGATTTCTATTTTGTTTCTCTCTGTATGAATCGACAATCCTAAATAAAAGCTTAGGTTAGTTACTTCTCCTACATTCAAAGAGTCTGTTATTAATTTTTTTATCCAAAGAAGAGGTATCTATCTGCACTGAACAAAATTTGGAAAGCGTTCTCATATATGAATAGATAGTCCTTTATACGAAAGCGTTCCAATGATGAATAAAGATCGAAGGAGCCCTACAAGTAATACAACACCCGTGAATGAGCAATGAGAACACAACCTCTGCACCAATGATGAATAAGTATGGAGACTAAAAATATTTAATTATATATTTTATTAGTAAATTATAAAATATATTTTATTAGACAAAAATAAAGAGTAAAATATGTAAGTAAATTTAATATTATACAATAGAAAACACAAATTAAAAGAAAATTTTATTTTAAAAAATAAATCATGAACATCTATTTATATATAGATGTGGGAATAGGCGGAAAATAATTAGATTTCTTATAGTGCCATTAATGAAATTTGAATATTCTAAAATAACATTGTAATGAGATATAATCTACTAAAATTATCTTTTAAATAGATAATTAAGCATTTTAAATTTTTAAATTTTTTCTTTTTAAATTAGGATATTGATTTAACAAAATTATTATATATTATATATTCTTTCACACATTAAAACTCGTTGGAATTATTAATCATTGTTCCGCTTGTCAATTAACTTTCAAGCTTTTGAATTTTTTTTATATTCATATTTCTTCAATTTTTTTATTTATAAATTCAACACTTTTATTATTTTTTTTCCTTTTTTATATATATTGGCTGTTATCTAACCATATTTCATTAGGTCAATATTCAATCCTATAAATCCGGTTAAATTATTTTATACTATAAAAAATAGAATTGCATGTGCCCATTCCTATTAGAGTTAGATACCTTAAAAAAATTATACAGCTTAATATAATGTTAAGATAGGTTCGTCATAAGACGTAATGAAGGTCATCGTAATTCACAAGTTGTCGGGTATCTTCGTCCTTTAGCCAATATGGTTTGTATAAAAGAAATTTTGGATTTAGTCTTTTTTTTTTTTTTTTTTTTTTTTTGGTAATGAGCTGATTTTTGAGACTTTAAGTTTATATTATGTAATGAGCATAATCAAACGTGTGTATATTAGAAAAATTTTAATTCAAACTGGATGGATGATTATATATGTAATGCAAATAATGAACTATTTTAGAAAGTTAATTAGAGTTAGATTTATATAGTTAAATATAATATTAAGATAGATTCATCATAAGATACAATAAATGTCACGTTAATTTATAAATTATCGATAGCTTTCGGTTTTTTCGTCCTTTAGCCAATATGGTTTATAAAAAAAATTTGGATTTAATTTGTTTTTCTGTCCGTCAAAATCAAAATCAAAATCAAAATCATGGTCTTTCAATTAAAGAATGAATTGATTTTTTAGATTTTAGATTTGTATTATATAATGAGTATGATGAACAACGTATGACGCAGGTCAGTCATAGGAAGATAGAGTATAAGTATAAATAAGTAAATATAATAATAAAAACCATCGAATGGGCCAATGCTGATTTGGGCTTGATAGCAAGTGATTCAAATTATATTTTCCTTCTCGAACTATATAGATTAGAGTTGAATTAGGAGATCCAAAGCCGGTTCATATATATAAAGTTGCAGCACAAGAAAGAACATTTCGTTTTACTTTCCTAGTTCTTTCTGCAAATTACGCGAACAAGGAAGAAGACGAAGAAGAAACAAGCGAAGGTTATATATCTTGAAACCTTTGTTATATTGATAGAGTACAGTGTAGTCTGATAAATCTCTCTTCTTTTTCTGTTGCTGCCTTTTATTTTGAAACAAGTTTGTATACCTGGATATGGGTTTTGGTTCTTGTAACTAATTCTTGCTTCATTCCCCCAAGTTTTAAGCGTTTCATTTATTTTTGTTTTTTGTGTGGAGAGCATCATTCTTCTCTAACTTCGTAATGCTTGATAAGGGTTTCAATTACATTTAAAAATTGTTTGTTCTTTTCTTTATATAAGAATGGGAATGAAATTAAAGCACTAAAAGGTTTCTTTGTTTATATAGGTTTTTCTTGTCGTATACTGCATTTGAAACCAAGTTGTATCTTAATTCCTGTCTGTGTTTGTCTTGTTTTCGGCTGACTTCTTAAGTTCCGTGTATATCTTGTTCTTTGCGTAGCATCAAAGCGTGGAAAATTTCCCTGACTAGGGTTGTTTTTTTTTTTTTTTGTCCAAAATGCAGCTGTATAGAATTGGTAATTTCTTAGAAAATAGTGATAATAGAATTTAAAAGAAAAAATGGAGACTGGAGGGAATTCTCTACCTTCAGGTGCTGATGGGGTGAAGAGAAAGGTTTGCTATTTTTATGATCCAGAGGTGGGCAATTACTATTACGGTCAGGGTCACCCCATGAAGCCCCACCGCATTAGAATGACACATGCTCTTCTTGCCCACTATGGTTTGCTTCAGCACATGCAGGTGCTTAAGCCATTTCCTGCTCGAGATAGGGATCTTTGCCGCTTCCATGCTGATGATTACGTGGCTTTTCTCCGCAGCATTACCCCTGAAACCCAGCAGGACCAGCTTAGACAACTCAAACGCTTTAATGTTGGTGAAGATTGTCCTGTATTTGATGGCCTTTACTCTTTCTGCCAGACTTATGCTGGTGGCTCTGTTGGTGGTGCTGTTAAATTAAATCATGGTCTTTGTGACATAGCTATCAATTGGGCTGGTGGCCTTCATCATGCTAAGAAGTGTGAAGCTTCTGGCTTTTGCTATGTTAATGACATTGTTCTGGCAATCTTGGAGCTTCTTAAGACGCATGAGGTTTGTCTAATATTCTATCTCGTGTGTATCTCTCTTTTCCTATGCAATTACAAGTCCTTATAGTATTGTCAAGCATATCTGATTGTATTAATACATCATAAAAGTCTGTATTATTTTATCTTAGAAATTGATGTTCATGAGCTCTTCTTTGATTGGATAATAAGGCAGAAGAGATGAAGAAGATTAAAGAACTGAGTCAAAATATGCAAAATAGCATCAAATAGAAACCATGTGAATTGGAAATTAAATGACTTCTGTCGGTTTTTTGACTTGCATGCCACTTTGTAGCCATGTTGAGTGATGGTGATTCAAGAACAATACCATCATTTTTGAACTGCAACTTGTAGAGTTTTCTGTGATTTTTCTTAATTGTCAACTTGTATGCCACATCATATTATTGGAGAGTTGTGAATCATAAAATTCTGACAACTGTGTTTTTGAGTATTAGACCCAATCTTATAATCAGATTAGCCAATATGGATTCTACTCTTTAATGTTTCCTTTATCTGTCTTGCAGCGTGTTCTCTATGTGGATATTGATATTCACCATGGTGATGGTGTGGAGGAGGCATTTTACACCACTGATAGAGTCATGACTGTTTCATTTCATAAATTTGGAGATTATTTTCCTGGTACAGGGGATATACGTGATATTGGATATTCAAAAGGGAAATACTATTCTCTTAATGTTCCATTGGATGATGGAATTGATGATGAGAGCTATCATTACTTGTTTAAGCCAATAATAGGAAAAGTAATGGAAGTTTTCAAACCTGGTGCTGTGGTTCTTCAATGTGGCGCTGACTCATTATCCGGGGATAGATTAGGATGCTTTAATCTTTCGATCAAGGGCCATGCTGAGTGTGTTAAATTTATGAGATCTTTCAATGTGCCATTATTACTACTGGGTGGTGGTGGCTACACAATTCGGAATGTTGCTCGCTGCTGGTGCTATGAGGTACGTTTTTCTTTTTCAGTAATATTTTCAAAATTAGCATGTTGCACATGGAAGAGAACTTTCTTGAATATCTTAATGGTAACTGAAATAATTGTTTTTCATGTTTTCTTTTAAACTGACAACCTTTTTGTAAATGTGTGTTATGCAAAGCAGACAGGTGTTGCACTTGGAATGGAAGTTGATGACAAGATGCCGCAGCATGAGTATTACGAGTACTTTGGCCCAGACTATACCCTCCACGTTGCTCCTAGTAACATGGAAAATAAGAATTCGCGTCAGATACTCGAGGAAATACGTTCTAAACTTCTTGATAATCTCTCCCGGCTTCAACATGCTCCCAGTGTCCAATTCGAAGAAAGACCACCTAATACTGAGCTTCCAGAGGTATGTAAGGCATACGAAATTTTGTTCTTCCCTTTCTAGCTATTAGTTGTTCCATTCTTGAGATCTCATTTATTCAGTTAACACATTTGGACAAGCAAAATGTTATTATATTGGATGATATGATATTCTATTTGGTGACAACTGACACCGAATAATATGATAACATCTTGACTTATGTAGCATGATGTTATTCACTAATATAAAATTTGTTATCTAATGGTTAATTAAGCTGTGATAACATATATTTTTACTGCAAGAGTTTGATTTTTCCCCCTTTAGTTGTCAAATATAAATTAGAGGCACTTTAGGTTTGCTATTGTAAGATTTCATTTTCCCCTCTCCTTTCATTATTTGTTTTTTTTTTTTTAATTTTTGTGTGCTTAGTGCTTGTATGTTTTTCGGGAATAAAAATGGGCCATTACAGGTGATCCTATATGAACGTAGAAGTATATGATGCTGCCCGTATTTATTCTCTCTACAACAATTTAGTTTCTCAGAGCCTATAATGGAATGAAAATGCGGTAGAACGACGAACATGAAAATTGTTCCATAGGACAGTTTGCGAAATGTGGATGTGTTTTAGCATGTATTCCCATATTATTTGTGTTTTATTTGGTGTTATCAGAATCTTACAATTCACAATTCAAATTTTACGAATGAATTCAACTTTTATGCTAAACGATTCGAATATTATGGGTGACTCGGAATTGATAGTGAATCTTATGATTCATGCAACTCGAATCTTACGATTCGAGTCAATTCTCATGTTCAATGATTCTCTTGTCCAACAAAACAAGTGGAAAAATTCAATATAGAGAAAGGAGAGCTATATAAATATGGACATAGAGTTTATTAGAAGATGAAGATAATGAAGGGCTTGAATTTGAAAATAACAATGAATAAATATGGGTTTCCGTAGGAAATTCTAGTGGCTTGATAGTTTCACTTTCTTTTTATTTTAAAATTTAACTTTGTAGTTTGATATTTTGTACTTGACAACTACACAAGTAATTAGGTCTCTTTCCTTTTGTGTTTAGCAAATAATTTAGAATGAAATGTATATAAATACATTATTTGCAATTAAATTATCTTTTCATAAAATTAATGGAAATATATCCATAAATGTATATGTATTTATTTTTAATTAATGTTAAAAAGTTATACTGAATCTTACGATTCGATTTGATTCTAGATTCTAAAAATAAAAATTTTGATTCTCGATTTGACAACTATGTCTAACTTGTTCCATAATGTTGGCATAGTGATATTGAATTTTATTTCAAGTGCAGGCAGATGAAGATCAGGATGATGCAGATGAGAGATGGGATCCGGAATCTGACATGGATGTTGATGATGATCGGTATTTTATTTCGTGCCCTGTTCCTCCACTCTCTTGAAAAAAGTAGAGATTAATTTTGCCCCTTATTTCTGTCTGCTGATTTCTAACTTACCTCTCATGCAGCAAGCCTTTACCAAGCAGAGTGAAGAGAGAAATAGTTGAGACTGAGCCAAAAGATCCAGTATGTCCTGCTTTGCCTTTTCCATAGAGACATCTACTCATCTCTGTTTTTTTTTTTTTTTTTTTTTTTTCATTGTTCTAAAACTTTTTTAGAATATAGGCATATTGATGATATTATACTTTATATTTACTTGGTAATTGAATTCAATTTAATTTAGCATTTCTATTTCTCTTTAACTTTAGCATGCCATCCATACTATACAAGCCAGCCATTTTTGTGTAAATATGACTTGAAACATCATTACTTCTCCTTGAAAGGATTCAGAATTTATTTATTTATTATTTTTATTTCAGAAAAATTGTGAACACCAGATTCTTGCAGATGTATCTTTGTTGTTAATTCTCTGGAATCATTATCTTCTATTTCCTTTCTCTCTCTCTTTTTTCCCCCTCAGGAAGTTCTGTCCTTACCCTCCATGTCTTTACCATGTTCTTGTGATTTGTGAACGTTGGAAACGCTCCTCAAAGAATAATAATAATAATAATCTGATTGAGCAAACAACTGAATAAGAGATATTCTTGCTTTGTCTCAGGAGAGTCAGAAAATGATTGCGGAGCATCCCAGAGGTTTTGAGACAACAGTAGATGAGTCCGCAAGTGCCAAGGTAAAGTTCAACACACTCGGAGAAACTGCATTCGCGAGAGTCCATAACCGTCGAAAGATTATTTAACTGATTTGATATTGTTGCTTGCAGGCTTCGGATATTGGTCCAATGCAAATTGATGAATCAAGTGTGAAAATTGAACAAGAAAACTTGAACAAGACCTCTGATCAAGTCTTCTCCAAGCCATGAAGGTTTTGAAATCAGCTAATTTTTTGTATGTAAGTTGCTTTGCCAAACAATTAAAGTCTTAAAATTTTACAACTCCTAAAATGATTTAGTTTCTCAATATGTATAATTTGAACTTTAAAGAAACAAGTTGTATGGGCATTTTATGAACTTGAAAATGTGGGTTTACTTAATACAACAAAGTGGTTTAAACGTGCAAACTTGTATTGAATTTCTCAAACATAACTTCACATTCTAATAGTTTCAGTGAAGATTTTTGAAGGAAAGGAGTTTATTGTTATTATCTCTATACAATTTCTATTCTATATATACACGAAGAATGATTCTAATATGATAGTAATTTAAATAGAAAACAAACTTAAATTAGGAAAGATAATATTCTATAAATTTCTACACTCCCCCTCAAGTTGGTGCAAAGATATTACAAATGCACAACTTGCAAACCAAAGGATGAAATAACTTGCTACTCAAACCTTTTGTAAAAACATCAGCTAGTTGCTTTTTTGAAGCCACATAGAAAACTTTAATGGAACTTTCAACTATCTTTTCCTTTATAAAATGACGATCGATCTCCATATGCTTAGTTCGATCATGCTGGACAGGATTATTTACTATACTGATGGTTGCTTTATTATCACAAAACAAAGATGTATTTGCTGTTTTAAACAACTTTAATTCTTTCATCACTCTATGCAACTATAAAAGTTCACAAATTCCTTATGCCATGGCTCTATATTCGGCTTCTGCACTGGACCTAGCAACCACAGTTTGTTTCTTGCTTTTCCAAGTGATCAAGTTTCTACCAAGAAAAACACAATAACCCGAGGTTGATCTCTTATCATCAAGGGAACTAGCCCAATCTGCATCTGTATAGCCTTCTATTTTCAAATGACCATGTTTGGAAAATAACAAGCCTCTATCTGGAACTGATTTTAAATATCTCAAAATTCGATGCACAGCTTCTAAGTGAGATTCCTGAAGGTCATGCATATACTGAGTCATTAGACTAACAACATAATATCTGATCTAGTATGGGAAAGATAAATCAGTCTTCCAACCAATCTTTGATATCTGCGTACATCGACTGGACTTCCCACTCTAGCTTGAAGCTTGTGATTAGCTTCAATGAGTGATTCTGCAAGCTTACATCCCAACATACCAGTTTCTTTAAGGAGATCAAGAATATATTTTCTTTGAGAGATGAAAATTTCTTTTTCAAATCTAGCAACTTCAATTTCAAGAAAGTATCTCAACTTTCTCAAATCCTTAATCTCAAACTCCTTGGCTAACAAATTTCTCAAATGAGTCATTTCTTCTTTATTATTCCCGGTCACACCTATATTATCAACATAAACAATAAGTAACGTGATCTTACCTGCATGATGTTTAATGAACAAGATATGATCAGCATCACTCTGAATATACCCAAAAGAAAGCATGGCTCTATTAAACCATTCAAACCATACTCTTGGTGACTGTTTTAGCCTATATAATAACTTCTTCAACTTGCACACTTTTCCTATAGTCTTGTCATCAACAAATCCTGGAGAGATCTCTATATACACCTCTTCTTTCAAATCTCCATGTAGAAAGGCATTTTTAACATCAAATTGATGTAACTCCCAGTCAAGGTTGGCTGCACAAGCCAATAAGATTATGATAGTGTTCATCTTGGCTACGGGGGCAAATGTTCCCTGGTAATCAACTCCATAGGTCTGACTGAATCCTCTAGCAACCAATCTAGCCTTGTACATCTCAATTGAACCATTTGCCCTATGTTTAACCGTGAACACCTATTTACATGCAACTGGTTTCTTCTCAGGTGGTGAAATTACAAGATCTCATGTCTCGTTTTTTGCCAAAGCTCGCATCTCCTCAACCATTGTAGCATTCCATTTTGAGTTCTGTAATGCCTCTCGCCAATCCTGTGGTATAGAAACAGAAGAAACAGATAAAACAAAGGCTCTATAAGAAGGGTACATAGCATTATAGGAGATAAAATGAGAGATGGGATGTTTGGTGCATGTTCTAACTCCTTTTCTAAGAGCGATAGGAATATCAAGGTCATTGTCAGAAGGGCTAGAATCAAGATTAGAATCAGAATCAACAGGGGTTAAAGAAGACTCACCAGGTTCTTGTGCTTCTATATTTTCAAAGATTGAAATTGGAG
>CANUEP010015895.1:0-65304 GCA_947857235.1 Jatropha podagrica | reverse complement strand
TTTTTTTTTTTTTTTTTTTTTTTTTTTTTTTTTTTTTGAATTTGTATGAATATTTTTAAAGCCATGAATTGGCCTTTACACATTTATGAAAGAAACGACCAGTAGACCTGTTTACTTTATTCATGATCATCGTGGGATCAGCTATGCCACCTGCCTATAATTGTTGCATTGCTTACTACAGGTGACCTTTTTTAATGGGGCCATGAGATAAGCCCTACTGTTATTTCTAATGATCCTTCATTTTCCACCTAGTGGGATAGTACTCCTTGAGGTAATGACTATTGGCATTTCTCTTGTGTGGCTCTCCTATACTACTTGATAGCTAATAAGCGTTTCCTCCATGCCCTTATGACCATAAAGATGTATGATCTTCTATTTGAGTTTAGGTTTCAACAAGCTGCTAATATATGAGGCTTAATTTCACCCGTAGTACCTCAACTATATACCCTATTACATTAGCATGACTGAAATTCAATTCGTTATGCAAAAATAGCAAAACTTTAATTGATGTTTCATAAAAAGGAATCCATTAGTTTTTTTGTTAGAGAATAACTGGAAAACTTATATGGATATTTTTTCACTAAAAAATTGCCACATAAGCCCTACTTAAGACCTAATTTTTTGCTCATCATCTTCTTTGGCATCAAACAACTCCCTGACATGATTTCGACTGTGAGTTCTCTCTCCTTGCCTCTTCCTTCATCAACAACTCTAACCCCTACAAATCCTCCATATCCTAAAGAAAGTTTCCTACCGAGAGCTTAAAGCAAGCAATATAATGCTTTAAAGTGTTAGCAAATTGAAGTGTGATTGGTTACTGAGTCAAATGAGTTCACGCACTGGGTTAGAATGCTTTCATCGCACCATCATTATCAATGACAATTTCAGACTGAAGATGCCACCAATCAACTATCTGTGTGCCGATAATTGAGAATCAAGCCTCAAATTGCTCGTATAATCAAGCCTTTAAGAGAATTGAGCCTACGATTTTGCTGCTACCATAAACTCTTCCTTTTGTGACGAGCTCTCCTTCTCCGGCAAGTTGCAGCGATGGAGACTGGTAGATGAAAAATCCAAATCAATTGACAAGCTCAAACAATCCTCCTTATGCGAATCAAATAAAGGCGGTATTGTTTTTTTACTTTCTTTTATTGATTTTGTGATTTTTTTTTTATGCTATGGATAATAGCTCTTTTTCAGGGCGAGAAAATGGAGGAGAGTTCACCATGCCTGAGTGAACTGGAGTTGTACGATACCCAATCCAAAAATAATTGGTAAAGTTTTTAACTTTTAATGTGATACAATTTACCAAAACTAATTAAATAGGCTGAGGTGGCAAGTTTAAAATGCTATTAATACATCCATGTCAGTTTTCGTTTATTCTTTAACAGAGAAACTAATGGATTCCTTTTTATGAAACATCAATTAAATTTTTGGTATTTTTGCGTAACAAATTGAATTTTAGTCACGCTAATGTAATAGGGTGTATAGTTGAGGTACTATGAGTGAAATTAAGCCTAATATATGAATTTCTTGAATTCCTAGGGGTATTGAGGTTGATTTCCTCTAAAAGATCTTGGAATTCATTAAGCACATAGTCCAGCTTAAGAAATGTTTATTCTTCCTTGAGGATCACTTCAACACCATCAACCTCCAGATACTCCTTTGTAGCTAACCTGTCAAATAGTTGCCACTAATAAATTATGGAAATAGTAGTTACAACTACTGTCGTCTCCTTATAGTATATGACTTAATAGTCATGGAGCTCTAAGACATTAGTCTCCCACCTTGGCCTTTTATAAGGCACGATGGCTAATAATGGCATTGAACCAACTCTAGAGGTCTTTACAATTGATGAGTTATCAGAAGACATGCTACGATCCTCTGAATCTTCATTAATTAAACACTCTAGTTATTTTGTGGGTCCAGCTCCCTCTGAAAATTTCTGCTGCCAATATTGTTGCAACTCTTTAAGTGTCTTTAAGGACTCCAATGAACTTGAAACTTCTTCAATTGATCAATGATACTCCTCAAATCTACTTTAACAATATTGATAGATTCCATAGGTGGGAAAGGATCCTCATCAATCAACATCTGCTCTTTGTCAAAGAACCTCAAAACTCCTCTATTAATGTGATCCTATAGAGAATTTTTGAAACTCTAACAGCTATTTGTATTATGGTTCCAATAATCATGGTACTTACAGTATTGCTTACCCTTGATCTCCTCTTTCATCGGCAGCTTATGATCAAGTGGGAGAGATACAAACTTTTCCTTTAGCAAGAAATCAAATATCTACTCAATCTTAGACACATCAAAGGTAAATCGAGTCTCTAAACTGAAGTTCTTCTTCTAAGATGGTGTCTTTGCTGGGGCTCTTATGTTCGGACACACACAGGAATCTGAGTTCACCAAGTTAGCCACAACCATTTCCTGATGAAGCTCTTGATAATAACTTCCTATTGAGCTTCTCTTCCTCTATGATTCTTCTTTCAAAAACTCTTCGTATTCTGTCACCTTATTCGCTATCTCATAGAAATTCTAAACTCCATCCCTTGAAATTTCTTCCTCACCTTGAAGTCCAAATCTCTTTAAGCCATTTTGACAAACTTATGTTCAAGTAAGAACAACTTATACATACTCAACTTCTTAAACCCTCCAATAAATTAAATGAGTCAGCCATCTCTCTACTTCTTTGTGTCATCCTGGACAACTCGACCACACAAACCTCTGGCTTAGCTCTAAAGAACCGGGTATGGAAGAGACGCTCCATCTCATACCATGAATTAACTGAGTTCCTCGGAAGTGTCGAATACCCGTGAAAGGTATACCTATCAAGGAGTTAGGAAACAATCACAACTTATAGTTAGCAAAATTCTCCAAATTGGCAAGTTCCCTACATTGGATGGTGAATCTAGCTATATGTTCCACGGTCGATTGTCCATCTTCTCTAGAGAATAATGTAAATTCTAGAATTCTATACCTTTTAAGATAAGGGTTCTCTATGTCAATTATTTTTTAATATGGCTTCATCAACTCTGGGCAGCCAACCTTTCTGATTCCAGGCCCATACAGCTCCTGCACAGCGTCCCTCAAAACATCCATGGTGACTTAGGGAATCTGAGAAGCAGGATTACCTACTGTTTGAGGAACCATAGTGACACCAGTGTATGTATTCTGGATGCATTGAAGGCAACCCCTCTAGTTTCTTGGCTTCCTCTTGTGCCTGTCGATGATTGAGGAGCATGAGAAGCCTCAGCCTCGTTGACACCTAGGTTAGTCACAGGACTGGTGGTCCCTGAAAGCAATGGTAGGAGTCATTGTAAGCTTGCCAATGAGGCAGCCTGTCTGGAGTGGTGCCCTTAATGGGTTATGCATCGGCTCCTCTCTCTGATGTGATGGTTGCTATCTTTCTTCAGCAAGGGCATGACTAGTATCAGTGCCCCCCGAGGGACTTCAAGGCAATTGCCTCTCGAGTTCTTTGGTACACTTGGGTGACGATTCAATCTCCTTCTTAGCAAAAGAAAGACTAGTAGGAGATTGATTGACGAATGAGTCCACAACATCAATCTTCTTTCCAATGACCTTCTCCATGAAGACATTCATGGTTTGTAGTAATTGGGTCATCATTTGCCTCTGTTCTTTCAGCATTACTTTCAAATCAGAAGAATCAGAGACATCATCAGAAACACAAGTTGTTTTATCTGAGCATTTATTGAGATCATCAAAGGAAAGTGCAACTTTTGGGGGGGATTTCGAGTAGGGGAGTTGATTTCTCCTTCCTCATGAGGAGATGCCCCTCTTTCAAGGCTTTCATATGTCCTCCATCTGAAATCCAGAGACCCCATAGCAGTTTCTTTTTCAACAACAAAATGAGCTTTTCGAGTTGTGATGTTCTCTCAAAACTCATGTGAAAGTCAGATTGCACAAAAGTGATCCCATTAGGCATGCCACTAAAGATTGTTGGTTCTTTCTGTGGAAAAAACAACGAATCCACTGACTGACAGCTTGATTTGTGAATGAATTGTCATCGTGTCATGTGTCTGAAGTATATCAACTGAAAAATAAAGAGCGCTCGATTTGACTTCTAGGCTGTGGGTTTGAATCCACGGTATACGCTTCACTGGCTATGCAATTAAAATAAATTTGAGTCGAGAAAATTGTAAAAAGAGAGCTGGGTTGCTCAAAATGTAAATGAAATTTGATTGCTTGAAATGTAAATTGCTTGCTTACATTGAAAAGAGTGCTTGTAATTACATGAAATGTAAAGAAGCAATGCTTAAGAAAAATAAAGATAAGGCTTCTGAAATTAAACTGATTGACTCGTTAGAGAGTTTGATTGAATTCATTGGAACATTTTAGTTGTCTTTCCTTGGGTTCCCTTACTCTTTTTATAAGCTTCACAAGTGGTTACCAAAAGATCTACTGACACACATTCTTATTAGTTCCTTTGGTGTCCCATCTCCCTGTACGTAAACAATTGCTTAGGAGTGTTTGCACAACTCCAGATCACATCTTTTTTATCTCTTTCTTTTAATTAATTAAATTTAATTAATTAATTAATAACCCAAAACAATATTAATTGGATTTCAATTAATTAAACATCTAAGCTCAAACCTAAAATATAAAGCTCAAATTTAAAAAACTCACAAAATGAGTTCAACGGTAACAAAAAGAAAAAGTAAAAACAAATTAATATGGTGTTTAGTTTTTCGTTTAATTTTGATAAAAATAAAATGAAATATGTTTTGTTTTGAAAGTGTTTAAATTTACCTTTTAATTTTTTTTTCAAAATCATTTAAAAAACAGAAAACATGTTTTATGAAATTAGAAATCGCAGTTTACACTATTTTATTGTTTTTTTTTTCACTGATACGATTTCCTTCTTCTCTCTCTCACAGGTTCAGATCTGTTTCAAATTGGATAATTTACTCTCTGTTTGAATCTATTATCTTATCTAAACTATTCTTTTTTTGTTTATCAAAATTTATTACTATAAAACCAACATTTCTCTCTCCTTTACGTTTTAGTTTACTTCATAAAAAAACGCAGCTGAAGAGAATTTTTACTTTATAAAACTGAATTTTTTTTTTAATTCTTTCACATTTGTTGGAACTCTTCGATTCAATTTATATTCTTCTATCATAATCTAACGTCTACAAATATTAGTTATTGAGTAATAAACTAAAAAAATGTTAAAGACGGTTCTCTATTTTTTAAAAATAAAAAACAAAAAATAGCAATAAACAACCCTAAGTTTATATACAAAATAAATTGTGGTTTCTTTTCCATAGTTAAAGAAACAAATAGCTACGTGCTTTAATTGACAAAACTAGAAGGATCATCTAAAACTGAAGGGGAAAAAGAAACCAAGTGCTTTAATTGCTTTTTTCATTAGCCATTATGTAAAAACTAAAAACCGGATCATACAGTTTTAAAACAGGCAGCAGCTATACAGTTTAGTTCAAACCAAATCAAATCAATACAAGTGCAGCATTAATTTTTAGAGGGTCTCAATTATTTCAGCAAAAGTGCCAAAAATTTGTCAAATTTTTACTAGCTCAGGGCCCAGTATTACATTGGTCGGTCTAGTTATTCAATTTCCCAAAAAAAGAACATAAATATTCTTCTTCAACAAAGTAATATGAGCAATATATAGAAAGAATGAAAATTGTATTTGATGCTTAAATGGAATTGTACAATCCATATTATATATACTGCTGCACCCAAAATGATCTCTCATACCTAGACCTTATATAGTAAAAATACACGACCAAAATAACAAAACTACTCTGCCTTGCATAGCTAAGAGGAAGTGAACATGTAGATCAGCCAGAATGTCAGTATCTAAGTAACCAAAGAATGCCTGCTTTCATTGCATCTCACATATTTTCCATAATTGCTGCTATTTACAAAGAGTAGTTTCATTTACAATAATATATTGTCTTGAACTTGCATGCCTCCATCTGATGAGCTGCAAGAAACAGAATTATTACACTCCATCTCAATAACAGACTTCATAGTATTACATGAAAGAAAATCGCTGTTTGACGCATTGTCCACATCAAAAGAGTAACCATAAAATCTAAAGTCATCCCTCTCAAACTAAAGGCTATTCAATGAGCCATTGGAACAGACACATGAGCATTTGAGCCTCCAATCATTGGTTTTGGATATTATTGAACACTGCAGTTAGAGCAGTGTTTTAGAATCCAATAGTCAGAAATTAAAAGCTATAATTGAAACATTAAGGCCCTGTTTGGCAACTGCTTTTCATGTAGCTTTTAGAGCTTTGACTAAGTTAAAAATACTACTTTTATTATTTATAATGTTTGGTGGCTTAGTGAGCTAGCCACTTATCAAGAGCGTAACCTTATTCTTGGCCTCCTGATGACAGCTAACAGCTAATTTTGCCAAATATGCTCTAAATGTAGGTCTT
This sequence comes from Jatropha podagrica, assembly GCA_947857235.1. Classification (NCBI taxonomy): domain Eukaryota; kingdom Viridiplantae; phylum Streptophyta; class Magnoliopsida; order Malpighiales; family Euphorbiaceae; genus Jatropha; species Jatropha podagrica. The sequence continues at coordinate 58,865 of CANUEP010015895.1, read as the reverse complement.
TCAACAACTAGCAGCCAACTGTCAGCATTTAACTGCCAACTGCCAATTACTAACTGCAACAGCTAAACAAAACAAGCACTAAGTTGAGAAGATCTAAAATAGCAATGTTTTCAAATTAGTATGATTCTTATGGTCATTTCTCAACACAAAATAGGAATGTCAAGAGTATTTATATACAAAGGCAGAAAAACCTTAGTGACCCAAACTTATAGACTCCAACTAATAGTGATATTCTCATGAACATTGTATTAAACCAACTCCTAAAAACTCATATACATATGTATATATATAGCTCCTACGCTGCTTCAATTGTGTGATGCAATTCTACCAAAGGTATGATGCTTATGGGATCTTGGATGTGATGCCTAGGATTGCTTAGGTGTCAAGCGTAAACAATTTATCTTTCCATTTACCATTCAAACATTTACAAGTTACAATTCACAGTATTATTCATCAATTACTATTAATGTCGCTCTTCACGAGTACTGTTCGCCAACACTACCCAGAGCCATAACAGCCACAGTTACAAAAGGCGCGCCTGAGGCCCTAGCACCTCTGCCAAAGAGGTATCATCTTTGTTGCGAGAAACAGGCTGAAATATGACCAGCCCAATTCCTTAAGTTGCTTGCCACCAGTATTCCAGCATCGAGGCACCTAAGATCTCCATCTTTCTGCCTTGATTAGGGTTTTCATTGCACCTGTCCCAAATTGCTCTAATTCTTCTGTTTCTCCTCCCACCCACCCACCCTTCAGTTTTCTTGTTTTTACATAAAGAATAATCACCTTTGCTTTTTCTGTTCATGCCCTAGACAACCTCTTTTAGTAGTTAAAATCTTGACTTGACTTTGATTATTTGAGAATTGTCAATTTTCATCACTTTCTCGTCAATTTTTTGAATTTGTTATGAATATAAAGATTTAATTTGGTCAAAGCAAGTTAATATTTCAACTTTACTATGAATATGGTGTGTTCTTTTGGTTAAATTGATTCAATTCCTTGAATTTGTTTATGGATTTCTCACCATGTTTTTGTGGAGAAATAATGTGGTATATACTCTTAAATTTTCTTTGAAATTGATCTCTTTTTTAATCTCACCTCTCTCAGGTGCATGCTTAAGCAGAGGCAGGCATGTCCTGGATTTCCAGAGTCATTCTTGACCTGATCCACCAAGGAATTTTGGAATCTACAAAAACATTACAGGAGAGGGCTCATAAATGTATTGAACCTCGTCCTGGATTTCCAGAGTCATTCTTGACCTGATCCACCAAGGAATTTTTGGAATCTACAAAAACATTACAGGAGAGGGCTCATAAATGTCTTGAACCTCGGCTGCAGCACCCTTTGTGTTTCTTTGCTTATTCAACAAATTCCTATATGAACCCTAATTGTTACCTTAACTATTCTACCATTCTAGCCTCCAAATAAACTCCCCTTTTCTTCTTTAGTTTTGCTCCTCAATCCCACCTTTTATAAACCCTAATTGTCCTTATTAATTCTAGCTTTCAGATTAACCCAAAATTCAGCCATAATAGCAGCCCTTCTACCCATCCTACATCATATATTCATCAGCATTTCTCCCAATTACAAATAATCACTTTGCAAGTGCTATCTTTTGCACAAGAAAGAATATCAGAGCTATCAGATTAATTTTGAAATCCAGCAGCTTTCCAATATGATACTCTAATATATGTCAGATAGCAAGGATTAAGCAGATTATTCTTTACTTCAAAGTGCAAAACAGATATCAACAAAATATATTGGCCTCCACAATTATGTTTTCTAACAGGGAACAAAATAAATTTTGACAAGGTAACAAGATCAAGAGTAAAAAGGTCTTACTCAAGTTCAAAAGTCATATTTTTTGCTTCACTTACAGCTGCCCTTACGGCATACAGTGTCATCTTCTTTACCTATTAAGAAAAGGAAATTGTGTTTCATAGTGCAGACAATTTTAGAAAATGGCACATTATTGACTTTACTAATCAATATCTATTCCAATATAATAAATTCATAAGAGAGCATAATAAAATTTACACAAAAATAAAATTTAAACAAAACACTCGTTAAAAGCATCTCTTTAAGGAAGTGATAAATGATGTGTAAAAGTGTCCCGGCTTAGAAAACAATACACCTTATGTTCACCTTAAAATAGAAGCTTCAGAGAAGCATGAAAGACAAACTGCAATGGTATTCCATGAATACCCAAAAAGCTGAGCAATTTCCAAAACCTAAATTACTAATGCCACATCCTTATAAAAAATAACTAAATAAGGATAAATATATAGCAACACCAACCCCACTTCCTAATTTTACTATACTTCGATCCGTCAATAAAATATTAATCCTTCCAGCCCATTTTGTTTTACATGGTTTAACAAAATATGCATATTAAGGATTTAGTAACAAAAATTACTTTGCCATTTTTACACTCTTAACTCGTTAAGATATTAATAAAAGTCCTTCATTTAATAGACAATCATAAAGATTATTATGGAAAAAATAATTATTTAAATATACAAATTTAAAAACCTTGCAAATATTTTGGGACATCCAAAAAAGGAATAATAAGCAAGCAAAATGGAACAATGGAAGTATATATTTTTAGTTTGAAAGGTTTTACCTTGAATATTTTTAATCCTTCGGTTTTAAAATGAAAAAATCTTTTTTTTTTTTTTTTTAATTCCTAAAAGTTAAAAAATAAGGTACCAAAATTAAAATGTGTAACAATCAATTCACTCTAAACTTTTAAATAGTCACAATTTCACCCTAAATCGACTTTCATATCCTAAGCACTCTAAATTCATCAACCAAGTTGTAATCACATCTTAAATTGCTTTTAGATGTATATTCATTGTTTCTTTCAGTCAGACAATACAATCACTTCAATCACCAAAAACATGGCCATCCACCATGCCAATTTCCTTCAGTCATGTGTGTACCTTCCCATTGCTATGAGAATGATTACCATGCATTCTAATCAAAGAAAATAATTTTCCGAATTCTTCACATTTACCCATTAAGCAAAAAAAAATTTAAATATTAGATTTTTTATTGATAACTTTGAAAGGCCAATAGAATGAGAAGTAGAGAAAAGGATGGAAGATATATAAACGGGGAGTCCATTAGAATTTGATAAAGGAAGAATGAAAAGATGATAAATGGCAGAATTTGGTATAATTACATACCATATAGTGAATTTGGGAAGAATTTTTGTGGAAATAGCCCCTCCCATACCCAAACCAAGCATACAAATAAGGACTCTTAAAGCACTGAATTAGTGAATTACAACAACCTTAAACTTTATAATTTCTCATCCTCTATATGTATGCAAAAACAATTAAATTTAATGTCAAATTCAAGGTCATGAAGGGTGTAGAAAAGAATGCATAATACTTACCTCCAGTTTGTCTTCTTTAGCTCTATGGTTCTTTGGAAGCATGCGGAACTCTTCTGTCAACCGAATGCATTCTTGAACATTGTCAGGGGATACAAAATCAAGGGCAACTTTTATGCATGACTGGAAGGAGAAGAAACAGAAAAAAGGAAGTAAGCATTGACATATATGTCATTAAAATCCAGATAACTCCCTAACAACCCAAAAGTATACCAATTAACATGTGAATCACATGTGACTAGTCACGATTTTGATTCGATATACTTAGTCACAGTTCCAAAATGTAAAATGATAGATAAATCCATACAAAGTTATGATAGCATACAAGCTCGTACATAAAAATCAGTAGTTCTGATTTTGACCTTATATCTAACATACAACAATAACTAAGCCTTAATTCCAAGCTAGTTGGGTTCAGCCACATGGATCCAGTTCTTCTGTTCCGTTTGGTTTTGCATTAGTTCTTTAGAATGACCTGGCATATCTAGATCTTTCTTAATCACTTCCTTCCCATACCATCTTGAGTCTTCCTCTCCCTTTCCTAGTCTTGTCTCCTCTAAGATGCTCTGTTTTCCTTATAAGAGCTTCCAACAGTCTTGTCTCCTCTAAGATGCTCTGTTTTCCTCATAAGACTTCCAACAGTCTATGCACATGGCTAAAAAAACTTAACGTGTCCTCTTTAACTTCAACTGGATATCTAACAATGCAAAATATAATTGCTAAGATGAAGAAACTATAAACATCTATCTTAATTCCCTCTAATAGGTGATTTTCTGATTCAAAGAAGAATGCCTCACATTGTGACCAGGAAGATTTTATTCTCCCTTGAGTTTCTACACTTACACATTACTTTTGACATAAAAGATGTTTTTCAGAATTTTGCAATTTATTTATTTATTTATTTATCACCAAACCTAATGGAAGATGGAGACCAAAATGCAAATTTCAAATGAAATCACCAACACTTTATATCCTAATAAAGAACCTAACACGTCACTCGCAAAGTTGCCTGGCTTGATAAAAAGACTACTAGATCAAGAAATGGAATGGAAAAGCAAGCTCATCAAGATATATATCAACTGAATGCTAGAAAATCTAACCTGTCTATTTCTAACTTGATGTGGACATCCTGCTGGAATGAAAACTGCCTCGCCAAGGTGTTGCTCAAACGTCCAAGGTTCAACATCTGATCAAGAGTTCTTGGTTAAACAATATTATGGAAATTTCACATAATTAAAATGAATAATTGAGATAAATAATTTCTTACTGAACTCCTCCTTCAGCAGCCTTTTATGTCTCTCATTTAGGTAAAAGGTCTGATCATGAATAGGATGAATAACCTAAGGAAACAGAATACAATGGCTTAAAATGATGCAACTTACAATAATTCTATTGGTATTGATAGAAAAGATACGCACAGAGTTCACAGGAAGATTACTGATATGGCGAAATTCTTTTTGATGCTTCTTCAAGTACTCAATTAGCTTGGGTACATCTTGTCTACGGAAAATGTCCCAAACAGCACCACCATATTGAAGCTTTGCAGTGTGATTGTCTTTAAGAGATTTACTGGCCCTACTTATATTGAAATCAACTGACCCAAAACCACTTGTTTCTCCAGCTACATCAAGGCTGGGGCATTGATCATGGTGATTGAGAGAGTAAGAACAGTTTGTTTCCAACTCCATGCCAGTGATTTCATCTACTCCTTGATCATTAGACATGCTTGTTTTCAAATTTTCAGATAACAAGTTATCCTTGACAAGGTCACTACATTCTGATGAATATCCATTGAACCCATCCTGTTCCTCAATCATACTATTCATCTTCTTCCTATCTTGGTCCCACAAGGAGCTGGAATCTAGCATCTGAAAGTCAGAATTCTGCACCCTAGCGTCTGTACTACCAGCCAACTGCTCATTGATATTTTCAGTTACCATAGTTTCTGTTGAAGTAGAACACTTTTGAGAAAACTGAATGCTACAGGATCCCCTAGTACCAAACTCATGAGATTTACTTTGTTGTTCATCAAATTTCATTTCCTGTATATACAATCTTTCCAATGAGGAGTCACTCTCCATGGTTTCCAACTTTTCAGATAATTCTGGATCAGTACCCTCATCTTTATGATGTCTTTTCCATGGTTTCCTTCCAAATTTACCTGGTGCTTTCTGGATCCCATCACAAATCTGATTCAAATCCTCATCTTCAAATTGTTTTTGTAATTTGCCAATAGTTTTACTTTGCCAATTGGGAATCTTCACTTCATTCATGTGAGTGAGTACATTAACCTAAATTAACAATTATTTTAGAAAAAAAAAAGGCATGAGTTTGTAGCTTGGTGGAGATCAACTCAAAATACAAGAAGCAACAAGTTTTTAGTACTATTTGACGCGTGTCAAGTGATGGAAATCAGCAGCTATATGGTGATCACAAGGATCTACAAGATCCCAAGTGAAGAAATGGGCTTGAAAGAACACCCAAGGCCAACCAATATGATCCAAACATGTGTGCGTTGAGCCTTTTATTTAGTATTATGTTTTAATTAACATGATTGGGCCTGTTTGAACTGGGATTTAGCATTTAGTTTATAGGGTTTCTTAACTTATAAATATTAAGTTTTCAGTATTGTAATAAAGAGAACAATTTATCCATTTTATACAATTGAATTCAAGAGGCGAATTCTCTTTGGTTCTTCATTGAACTTGCTATCAAACTAATCAAACTTATCAAAATAATTAAACTTTGTGGCGTTCAATCTTTCATCTTGATATCTTTGGTTCATACTACTAGTTAAATATTGGTCAAGATCCATTATTCCATCCAAGAAGAAATTGCTCCTTTAAGATTTACAGTTCCTAATTTAGGATTTAGGGTTTATATATCAAATCTAATTTTGGGGTATCAAGACAAAATTATTGGGGTTCCACATCATTAGGTATCAAAGGCTTGGCTCAAATCAGGTTTTATGTATTTTGTTTTGCTTTTTTTTTTCTCCATTTGCTTTTTGTTAATTTCATTTTATTTTCATTTGCTTCCATTTATTTTTATTTCTTTTCATTTTATGTTTACATGTATTTACATTAAATCATCTTGTTCCTGTTCTTGTTCTTTTATTGAAGTCAAAAATTGTTGTTGCCATATTTCTTGTTTTTGCTTGATACTGTTTTTTTCTATTCTAGTCTGTTTATCATTATGTCCAAAAAAGGTGGTAACGTAGAGATGCAAGGTGACTTTATTATTCTTCAAGCTGTATGACAATAGTTCAAGCGCATGAATATGATGTTTGGAGAGATAAAGGATAGAAGGGAAAGATAACATGCACGTGTTGATAACATACAAAGGATGCAGCTAGGGGTGACCACGGTTCTAGTTCCAAATAATGTGAAACCAGAACAGAATCAGAAACTGACAATTCTGATTCCAGTTTCGAAACAGCCAGTTATAGTTCCGTAACGGTTCGAAAACCAATGATTCCAAATGGTTATCTTATTGGTTTTCTGGGCGTTGGCATAATTTTAAAACCAAAAAATCTAATTTACACAAATATAATTAACATAACTAAACGTTATATAGTCATTTACAATTGTTAGGAGGGTTAATTTGGAGATTTTGATAAAAAAATTTGAAAAAAAATAAAATAATTGTGTTGGAACCGCTGGTTCTAACCGATTGTCAAACCTTTGGTTCCGATTGGTTCTCAGAACCGACGGTTCACGGTTCTAAAAAACTAAGAACCGGAACCAAACCACAGCCTCCCGGTTACGGTTATAGTTCCGATTCCCACGATTCTGGTTCCAAACGGTTCCCAACTGACGATTCCAGTTCCAAAAACCAGAACTTGTTCACCTCTAGATGCAACCAAGGCATACTCCTAGTGCTTATGGAAATAATGATGATAAGCAAAAGGTGATGGTATTCCATACAACATTCTCACTCAGTAGCAATAAGATTTGTAGAGTTATTATTGATGAACATAGTTGTGCCAATGTAGCTTTTATTTGGTGAAAAGACTAGGGTTATATCATACTATACACCATCATCCATACAAGCTTCAGTGGCCAAATGTAGTAAGGAAAGGTGACTACATAAGTTCTTGTTCCATTTTCAAGAGGAAGTTAGAACGATGAGATATGTGATGTGGCTCCAATGAGTTATAGCCACTTGCTTTTGGGAAGGCCATGGCATGTTAATAGGTTAGCTAAACATGATAAAATTGAAAGAACTTGTCCTTTAAAAAAGGATGGGAAAAAAAAATTAACTTCAGTACCTTTGTAGTGCATGTGGGATTTGAAAAGGAGCCATTGTTTGTTGAAGGAATTGCACATCAAGTTGATTCTATACTTTGCAAAGGAGTTGCATAGTGCTTTTGTGCAACCAATGAAACATGATCCTTGTAAATTTATTGATATTTGTAATAGGATTTACCTTGAGTTTGTCATAATCTATAGCAGGAATTCAAAAAACACAATTGGATACATAATTTGATAAAATGTAAGCTTTGGAACTAAAAGGAGAACACTTCTATTGGCTAGGAAAGATGACACTATACTCATTCCAATCTGATCCTATGCAAGATAGGAATACACTAACATTCTTATGAAGTAATGAAGATTAAGATTTGAGGAAAAATCCTTCTTTAAGAAAGGGGGTATGATGTATATCAAGTGATGGAAATCATAAGTATATGGTGATCATGAAGATCTACAAGTTCCCAAGAGATGAGACGAGCTAGAAAGAAGATCCAAGCTAGTCAACATGATTGAAACATGTGGGCCTTTGAGACTTTTATTTAGTTTGTTTTAATTAGAATGGTTGGGTCTGTTTGAATTGGGCTTCATATTTTATTTAGTGTTTAGGGTTACTTAGCTTATAATACTAAGTTTTCAGTATCATAATATAGAGAACAGTTTATGGTTTTATGCAATTGTACAAAGAGAGGTTAATTCTCTTTGGTTCTTCATTAAACTTGCCATCAAAATCATCAAAGTAATTATAAATTTTATGGTGTTCAATCTTCCACCTTGATATCTTTGGTTTATACTTCTAATTAAGTATTGGGTCAGGATTCGTTGTTTCATCCAAGAAGAAATTCCTAATTTGGGATTTTAAGGTGCCTAATTTTGGAATTCAGGGTTTATATCTCAAATCTGATTTTGGGGTGTCAAGACACAATTTTGGGGTTCCGTATCATCATTTGTACATGGATGCCCTTTATTTTCATTCAATTTGAATACTAGTTTTACTTAGACTAAATATGTTTCTAAGGAACGAAGATTATTAACAAAATATTGAACTTGCAAGAAGCTAGAAAAGCTTTCAGAAAGAATCCTGATAAAGCATTTTGAAAAATGCAATAGAGATAATATGGCATAAATAGGATGGCCACATTTTGCAAGCTAAGAATGTGAAAGTGATAAATGCAAAAGACATCCATTAACCATTCCTTAATATATCTCATACATACATGACTTCAGTACAAGTTTATTCGCACAAATCTAAACTGTAAAGCAGACATGTAAAAAGATAAAGCGTTAAAGTGTAACACATTGAAGATAGTTGTAGTCTAGTACATATATGATCAATCAGAACAAAATCATCTGATCTTTCTAAAGAGGGTTGAATTTCCAAACTTCCAAATAAGAGGTCTCAAAGGTAAATGAAGTTCTTTACAAGCCAAACCATATTTAAAAAACCAACACATGAGAAGCATCATCATAGAACATGAACATGGAACTAGCTTCTCATTTTAAAGTTAAGGGAAAATTATTATTTCATTCCTGAGTTTTTACTAAATTAATAACTTCGTTCATGTATTTTGGTCAAATTATTCGGACGTCCCTAAAGTTTGGTTCCGTCTAACAATCTAGCCATTTCATCCAAAAAGGGCTGATTTTCCGTTAATTTTACGTTAAAATGACAAAAAAACCCTTAGTTATTTCATTCCTGAGTTTTTATCAAATTAATAACTTCGTTCATGTATTTTGGTCAAATTATTTGGATGTCCTTAAGGTTTGGTTCCGTCCAACAATCCAGTCCTTCCGTCCAAAAACGACTGATTTTCCATTAATTTTACATTGAAAACACAAAAAAAACCCTTATTGTGGGAACCACAAAATACAAACGGTTACATATTCTTTTTCGCTTCTTCCTTGCTAATTAGAAGCCAAGTCTAAATTCAACCAATGCTAAGTGAGGACGGCTTATCAATTTCAAAGGCAACACAACCACATAGCTAATAATCAATAGAGTATGGAACTAGAGACTAAAATTCATGAGTGCTTCTAACAAAACTACCATATGTCCAACAATCATCGAGTCATCACAGCAATCTGCCTCTTCCTTCTATTGCAAATTCGGATTCTTGAACCAATGATTTTCTTGTGTGTAAAAAAAAATTAAAAAAGGGAGAAAAACAAAGAAAACAATTAATAATAGTTGAAAAAAGAGGAATGTCTAGTTATAGTCTTCTTTGAGTTCAACTTCAATGCATTTGTGCTACTGCAATTTTCTGACCCACCAAATGAAAAACGAAAACACAACAGAAAAAACACCATGAAACTACTGGCAATTACATAAATTGCCCAAAAGTCATTGCTAAAAAGAACAAATGTAAGAGACATCACTAGAATTAATTGATAAGTAGTTTGTAATTTTCAAAATATTAATAAATACCAGACCACTACGCCTTTGATTGTTGCAAAACTAGATCTCGATGACAACGCAGATCATATACGGTATCTCGGATATCATTCGCGGCTGGGGCTGAGTATGTCTCCGAAGGGCCATACAAGGTCGGTGTCAAAAGGTGTCTCTCAACATCCTTGTCACTACCACTCATGTCGCTGGAACTCGCAAGAAGCAGATTGGAAAGCATGGTGGCACTACAAGAAAGAGAGCCTCGACTGGCGTTGTAAAGGCTTCGACTAGTGGAAGGAAGGCCAATGATGTGATTAATAGCGGCTGAAGGTTTGACAATCACCTTACGCCGACTGTTTAGAGGTCGAAAAATTAATTAGAGAATATGGGAGGGAGGCCGTTGCTTTTGCAACTTGGAGAGAGGATTTTGAGATTTTCTAAATTTGGTTTTTGTTATTTTGTGGGTCCCACAATAAGGCTTTTTTTTGTCATTTTAATGTAAAATTAACGAAAAATCAACCATTTTTGAACGGAAGGACTAGATTGTTGGACGGAACCAAACCTTAGGGACGTCCGAATAATTTGACCAAAATACATGAATGAAGTTATTAATTTGGTAAAAACTCAGGGATGAAATAATAATTTTTCCTAAGGCTATTTTTGTCATTTTAATGTAAAATTAACAGAAAATCAACTCTTTTTGGACGGAAGGACTATATTGTTAGACGGAACTAAACATTAGGGACGTCCGAATAATTTGACCAAAATACATGAACGAAGTTATTAATGTGGTAAAAACTCAGGGATGAAATAATAATTTTCCCTCGTAATAAATGCATGAAACAACGGAATAAATATAAAAGAAAGGCATGAAAGGTGGAATGTTAAAAAATGGGCACAGGACAGAGAGACAGTAGGTGGGAAGAAGAAGAATAGGAAGAGGCAGAGGGAACAAGAAGGTCCATGAGTAGAGGCAACTAACATGATGGTGGAGTTGTCACAATGTCATGCAGGTAAAAGGTGGGGCAAATTGAGTTTTCTCTTCAAGAGCAAATCCCATGAAACTGATAGACCCAACAAGGTTGGATCTATAAAAACTATAGCTAAACTGTGTTATGTGTCGATTAGGACAAACGCAGTTCCATCCTCTTATTTATCCACTAAAAGTTTGCTTACTTTTCCCCTTGTCTGTACAATTATTTGTTAGTGGTGGGTCTGGTGATGGTTTTGAATCACCATTACAATTTTTACAAATGGGGAGCAGGGACAATCGGAATTGATCTTCGTTTTGGACTTTTCAAGAAAAGCCAACCCCTCTAATATCTCTCTTTATAATTTCCAAACGAAACACTGTTCCTGCTTTGCTTCTTTTCTTTTTTTTCTTTTTCTGAAAGGAAAAACATTGTGTGCCCATTTCAGGGGCAGCTAACCTTTATCTAGGCTTTGTTTTTTTCTAGCTATTACCCAATTTGTAATCCAATTTCCGAACATCATTTTATTCATGCTGTGGGCTAACTTGCTGTTTCACTCGCATTACAGTGCTACAGTAGAGAAACGCCCCATCTGGGCTTATAGTTAAAACACATTTCTAGGGTCCCTTTTGTTTTTGTATTCTTTCTCCTTAGGTGGAGACTAAAGAGTGAAGAAGAGAAAGTAGTTAGCGAGAGAGAGAGAGGGTTCTAAAAGTTTCTGAGAGGTGACTTGTAATAGTAATATGCAAAGGTTGAGAGGACAAAAAGAGTGTCCCAACATGTTCTCTTACGTTATTCAAGTGCTTTGCTGTTCCATCATGTCAAATTGCATTTGAACAAAAGAGTTAAGGGTGGGGGGCGGGTTTAAGGACAATATTTTCTCCCACTATACACTATATACGCTCTTATAAGGTTGGTTGTCATGCTTTGTCCCAGTTGTACACTCAGCTCCCACAAAAGGAGGTCAGGATAGACCATTTTGGGTGCTTTGTTTTTGTTTCTGTTGTTCTACATATCATGGACATCTTATCTGCTAAACCCAAACCAATAAGACTTACACTTATACTACCTACTTTTATTCTCATAGCCACACCACAGGATTACATTACGCCCTTTGAAGGGTCGGCCATGACCAATATTTTTCAGGAATTGGTGACTTTGGTGGGTACCAAGACCAACCCAGCAACCAAAATACTAGTCTTTGTTTGGTTCCTGTTGGCACAACACTTATGAATAGACATACATCACCTTATATCAAACTAGACCCAACTTAGTAATATCAACCTCTGCTCCTTTGCCTGCAACTCAGTTTCAATTTTAACTATTCATCTTTCTTAATTGTATTGGAAAATTCATCTGCCTTTTCTATAATAATTAAATCTATTTGCGTCCATCCATTATAATTAATAACAAATCAATGAGATTAGTCAAAAAATTAAGGCTCCATGTATCAGATGAAAAATAGATTTTATTTCCATTGCGTGTTTTCACATACTTTACATGGAGGAACTTACTGGATCATAATACCAGAAAGCTACAGTAAAACCAAAATTGATCTGAGAATTCGTGGCAAATTAAGCCGGAAAAAAGATGAGATACCCGGCAGCATTTATTGACAAGAGTAACAACTATAAGATGTTTTATGTGATGACTGTAGGCTTCTCTCTGCCTGTGAACTCCTTGAGCTTTGATACAGACAATGCCAGATCTGAAACAAACCAAAAACATCACTTGTATGCATTTCTATTGTGAAAAAAAAATCAATAATAATAGGTACTTATTTTGCTTGTGAGTTAAGGGTAAACTGACCTATCAATGGTTTCAAGGCTGTTTGAGCATCCAACTCGTGTTTAGAGACATCTGGTTCGAACTGTTCAATGTACATTCTAACAGTTGCACCTGCAGATCCAGTTCCCTGTAACACATGGAAATTTTTAGTCGTGCCAAAATTGTGCCATATAAAGTTTGAAATCCTACAAGGAAAGCAATGAGTGGCACGTACAGATAACCGAAATATGATCCTTGATCCATCTGTGAAAATAAATCGAACCCCTTGCTTTGATACCATACTTCCATCGACCTGTAAAACATAAGCATTAGGAGACAAGTGACAAAAACCATATCGTCCAGTTCCAATTAACTTAATGAAATTAAGTAAATATAATAAATATGCACTGTTTTTAACTTACAGGATCGGTGTATTTGAAGTCATCAGCACACTGAAGGACATAACTCCCTACCACCACAAATTTTACAATGGTCAAACATTTTCAGAATATGATATCATGAGAAGAATGTATATACAAACTTACCATACTTTTCTCCTGGTTTGCTCTTAGAGACCAAATCTCTAAGATATTCTATCATTTTATTTGCTCCTTCAGACTCGCACTCCTGAAAAGGAATTTAGATGTATCAAGGAATTGTGCATCTCCCAGGAGTCAGGAAATTTCAGCTTAGTCTAGCGACTTCCAAGATCTTCAAAACGATAATTAATCCAGCAATTACACAGCAGTGCAAATATTTAAACCGCAATTCTGTTTCTTACTTCATAATCATATCTGGAAAAGAAATTTCTTCCATACGTCGCCCAGTGCTCTTTCACAACATCAGCAACAGATACAAACTTGTCCCCTGGTTTATTGTCCTTGTTTCTGTGTGCAATAATTGAAAGCCATGCTAACACAGCCCTTCATTAAAAAATTTTAATTCATTCCAATCAGGATTTTGACAGTAGATAATAGCCATTGCCTCTAAAAAGGAAAATCATCGTCGCTTCTACTGAAACCTTAGAGAAACTAGAGAAACCCGAAGTATGGTAATGTTTTTGATATTTAGACAAGCAAATCAAATCCATAATAAATTGCACACTTACAATGAGAAAAAAATCGTTCCTTGTGAAATTAAAACTTTCCTCATAAGGTCAACAAACTAGTACAAAATTAAATTTAGATAGGTGGCATGCAGATCCATGAGTAAAATGGACCATCTGGTAGGCCTCCCACCTTAATAATTGGTCCCATGACAAAGTTCACAGCAGAGGGGCACATTGGCAGGCCTATGCTGCCACAAAATAGGCTCCCAGGAAATTTATAACAATTCATTGATACCAAAAGTATAACCAACCCCAAGTTTTTGGGATGTGGGACTAGACTTGTGGGGTGTGATTCTGGCTCTCATGTTTGATAATTGATAAGCAAGGTCTTATGCATAACAAAATTTCAGATGCCTGAATGGATGTACAGCAATATGAGAAAATGATGAATGGATAAATAGAAATGGATCATAGGATACTAAAAGTATAAAGCCAAGGACAACCTTAAGTGGAGCAACAATATGTAAGTAACAACTAAGATGTGTTGGTGTCAGTATATGTGGGTGATTTTGTCTGCCTATTTTATATGTCATAGACTGTTACCATATGCCATCCTTCTCACGAATGTGATCAGAACCAGTTCCAAAACTTTCCTCCCCACAAATTGACAACTTTCCAGCATCCATAAGATTCCCAAAGAATTTCCAACCAGTGGGAACCTGAAAACCAGGAAACAAGAGCATCCAATAGGATTCAAGCATCTTCATGATATAAACTGCCTTGTAACTTTATTTTCTTTAGAAAATCACTATTTTGCTTGAAGTGATTAACCTCAAAAAAAGGAAGACTCAATTTTTCAGCCACACGATCCAGTGCACCACTTGTTGGCATAGACCGAGCTAAACCCTGAAGGTTGAAAATATAAGTCATCTGTAATTGTTTCTTTGAATATAAATAATGGAAGGGAAGGATAGATAATATCCTACCTTAGGGCCGCTCTGGAAATATGGAATGGCTCCTTGTGCATTGGCAGCAATGATGGCAACTGAGTCTGAAGGAGTAACAAAGAACTCTTTCCCCAGGATCATGTTTCTATCACCATCTCCTGAATGATGATACAGCAAAAAAAAAAAAAAAAATCAAAGTCACAAATCAATATAAACATATCTACGTTAGTTCAATTCTACATAATCCGAGGATAGGAATTATGTTCTGTATTCAAAAGATTTTATTGATAAGGGATGTCAATCATGATGTCATAATGATATAGAGAATAAACAAGGCCCAAATGATTGAACCATGCATAAACATAAATTATTTATTCAACATTCAACTACAATGCTTGCCTACTAGTGTAAAACAAGTTATTTATTGACCAGAATTTTCTTTCTGGTCCACTTCCATCCATCTTCCACAGCAACAATCTAGTTTAATGCACACTCTTAACAAAGCTTCAATATCAAAATGGAGCTCACCCGCACTTATAAGAATTCCAAACTTATAGTTCCTAAAGTTCCTCATGCTATTTGATTGAAACTAAGAAACACTTGCCTTCCCTTTTAGGTGCATGAGAGCTACCAAGATCTAGGCAAACTTACGTGCACATGCTTAGCATCGAAATCCATCCTACAGCAAACTAAAGAGATCGATTGTGTTTGACACTAATTCTTGTTAAGCATGCTTTGCAAAAAGGCCAGGTTAGATGGTTAGACACCCAAATCTAGCAATGCATGTTTCTCAGGCTCTCAGCCAATGCAATTTATATGGTCCAAAATTTCTTCCATTATTTCATCATGCCAGTTTATTTTGCTCGTTTGACTACTTTTCACCTACTAATATCATCTACCTGGATAGGATGTTGAAACCACTGTGTAACACAAACCTCAGTTTTTTTGAAACTCAAATTGGGATTCCTTTTGAGGAATTCAGATTGATATTCTTGTCAAGCAGCACAACCTGAGAATAGATTCTCAGATTTACTTGTTCTTTTAATGTGCACAAGCAAGGAAAACATAAATTCATATATAAATCTTATCTAATTACACATCAAAGTACAATTAGATAAGATAGATATTAAAATTTTATAACACAAGCATACTATATGTCTCTTGATATTATTATAGCACAGCCAAGCATAGAGAAAGTTTAGTGGATTTCTCAGCAATCTATAACGCACTGTTATTGCATTTCTCATTAAAATTAAAGATTTAAGCAATGTTAACTTGAGATATTAGCTCTTCATCTTTAGAATGTAAATGTCTTTTAATATTTTTCCCTCAAGTTTTAGACTTTCTCCACTGGATTAATAGCTTCAACCAGTCAAGAAATCCCATCCCCCCATTTATGCGGAGTGGTATATAAAGGTAATGTCTGGATGCATCCACTACCTTTTCATATTCCAATGCTTTGGAAATGAAGTCACAGCTATTTCTCAATCTTTATTCTTAATTAAGGTTTTATTCTATTGATCTCATAGATCTGTCCATATAATCAACACTCAATTTTCTTCTTTATATCCATCTAGTTATTTTGATCCAAAAAATTCAGTCTCAAACTTGAAAATCAAGTAAACAGGAAGAGCTGTCTAACATACCATCGCTTGCAGCTCCAAAATCAGGCCCATTCTCACTATACATAATGTTGACCAAATCCTTGGCATATCTGTGATACAAGTCAAAGTCAGAATTGCTCTCAAATAACTGAAAGATCTCTTCCAGTTTAGTATCCACAGTTCACATCTTACGTAAGATTAGGATCTGGATGACCATGTCCAAAATCCTCCATAGGCACTCCATTTGAAATTGAATCCTATATGAAAAATATAACATTCCTATTAAGAACTTAGGCATAAATGAAATTGTTTTCCAAATAGGTTTGCCTAGATCTTACCAGGCTGGCCCCCAACTTGTCTACAAAGATGGGCTTTGCATAAGCACCAGTGACAGCATGCATGGCATCAAATATAAAACTAAAACAACACCCATTAGAATAAATTTCAAATCAAAGACAAGTCACTTCAAGCATAGGATTTAAAGATTCGATGATGCCTATGATTGCGAGAACAAAAAGAGGCATCTGAAGAAAAAAAAAAAAAAACAGCATATAATTCTTCACAGAGAAAAGGAGATTTAATATTGAAAAGACAAATAACAAAAACCACGGATAACTAAAGGAACATAATGATCAAGCTGAACATTTTGCAAGAGAGTTAAGCAGAATTGAAAGAATAAATTCAGTTATGCAACTGTAAATACAGCCAGAAATAGAATGGCCTAAATTAAGGTTACAAAGACAAGGGAGACTAGTACTAATGGACTTAAGTTCAGACATGATGTGAGGTCAGTTTACAGTAAGTGCAGTAAATGGCAGTCTGTCTAACAGCGAGATAGCCCAAAAAAAGAAGTCCGTCTTTGTGCATCATAAGTATAAGACAACAAGTGAATCTGAGCTTCTATAAAGAGAAGTGGCAGAGAAGAGAAAAAAAAAGGTTCATGGACCAGGCAGTAGACTTAAAAACTGACGTGTCAGGAGAGGACACATACCTGAAATCTGACCGTGAAACGAGACTTCTGATGAGCTCAAAATCAAATACATTCTGCAAGGAATCTCTCTCAGTTATTTATTATCAATCTACACGAATTGTAATCCAAAGATGACGCCTTTTGCTTCTAACCTCCATTAACTCCAAGTAGTCAGAAACTGGGTCCACTACTTCAACAATGAAGTTTCCATATTTTGTAACTCCAAGACGAGAAAGGTCAACGTCAGGAATTTCCGCTATTTTAATCTCAGAGATCTGCATGCATTTTTTTAAAAAAATAAAAAATACGCAAATATCAAACTATAGTCAGCCAATGCCCAGGTTAAAATGTTCAGTGGAGATAATAATTTTCAGTTGCAATCCAAAATCTGGAACTTTAAGCAAAAATGCAACGGTAACATTTTTTCAAAGAACAAGAAAAGAAAATTACAGTACCTCTAACTAATTAAAACAAAATATTACCAAATGATGTATGAATATAAAGAAACGCAAATTTTGATGAAAAAATAAGCAATCTTCATGATACTTCTACATTTAATTCTTAGATATAGCAAGATGCAAATTTTTCTCACACCCTCTACATTAAATAAATGTGCAATTCGTTTATAGTCTAACAGGATACAACAGCAAACCTATTAAATTACCCTACATTCTGCATAATACCCCTATTTCAAAACCACTACCAAAAGACAATAATTTATTTGAAGATTTCCAATACAATTCTCAATCAGTCTCTGAATTGTCCATCAAGAGCATTCAACTTGCACATAGAAATTTACGCCATATCAACTTATATTCTTGCAAGAGAAGGGGAAACTAAACAATTTTGGTTAAGAACTGCTAAAAACCTCAACTTTACTCATCAGGGAGGGGCATAAAGGCAAGAAGCATGTGAACGTACTTAAGAAAGATAAACAACCAGACACTTACAGATTGAGTATTTCCATAAATCTTGTCAGTGATAGATTCAGGTGCCGGCTGACCACTGCTGTAATTAAACTGGAAAATCAACAGAAACATTAAAATTACAAGAATGATCTGAGAACTAAGAAATTCCCACATGCGTTTTTGTGAGTATTTGTAAGATATATATATATATAAAATTTGATCAAGGTTTGAGAATGAAAACTCAAGATAAATAGAAATGTCAAATGATAAGCACAGAATATGGATATTTTACTGCATTAGAAATTCCTGAAACACTTAAATGCCATGTTCTCAGAAAGGTGGTAAAAACAATGTGAAGGAGTGGGGATAGATTTGGTTGCCAGTCAATGTAAAACTGCAGCAACATATCATGACGGAAAAACTCATAAAGACACAAGTTACAGCAATATATATATTTCTGGATGCATGCAAATGATAGGCACCAACAATTCACCTTGATCCCCCAATCATATTCAGGGCCGCCAGGATTATGGCTTGCACTCATTATAAATCCACCATTGGCCTGTTAAACCATAAATTTAAATAAAAAACAGAAGGGAAAAAGATTAGTAACAATTAGCTGAAAATCACTATTGAAAAAATTAGTAACAATTAGGATTATGAATGTACCAACCTCCCTCTTTCGAATTACAGCAGAAACAGCAGGGGTAGACATGATGCCTTCCCTGAAATGGTGGAATATCAGTGTCCACAGCAAAAGTGTGCAGAGAAAAAGATACATAATGTTCATTTTAAACCTTAAAAGGACTATAACAGCATCATATAAACACAACAAACAGAAGGAGAATAGAATTCCTGCTGAAATTTACAATGTGATTCCCTAGTAGGCCAACTGGAAAACTAGGTAGTTTAAAGTTCTTACAAGGAGGTCCTCATTGACTTTCTACTGATGAAAACTATGAAATTCTGAATAACTTCAATAATGAATTGATTCAGTCAAAATTAGAAATTTCAACCTAGTGAGCTTTTACCTTCCAACAGAAAAACCAGCACTATCAACTTTCCATATAAATACCACAGGTTACAGAATTACTGATGGAAGAAAAAAGGTAATCATTTATCACATATGAGAACAAAAAGGGTATCACAATACTCACTTGCCAACGAGAATTTTACCAACACCATTACCAGCTGCAATTTTGATGATTATCTGCACTCCAAATCCAAGCAACTCCAGCAGTGAGACAAAGACAAATTATATAGCCAAAGAATAAATAAAAATAAATGAAAACAGGTTGATAAGTAACAAATATGACCTGTGCAGCTTCTTTGTTGAAGTATCGGCCATCCCCTCCTAACACCAGCAAACCATTCTTGTAATCTTCTGCTGGTAATGAATTAAACAATGCCTACACATGCAAATCCATAAATAAATGAACACCACCATATCATGAACACAAAGGCATAAATAAAATGGCACAAAAAAATACAAAAAAAATTAGACCTGAATCCAATTGGCGAGATAATTTTCCTGCATGAAAACTTTAACCTACAGAAGGATAAAATTATTCAGAAACGAAGAACGAGACGACGCAAGGCAATCAAATTTGAAACCGGACATTCCGTTGTCAGTAGAGAAACCAACAACAAGCATAAGACACAGAATTGAAGTTATTGCCCCTATTCTATCAACAAAAGACAAACAAAAATCGAACAATAAGAAAAACAAATAGAAAGCAACAGTTTAAAATTAAACAAGCCTTCTTTCGAAGACCACTGGTCCCAGTCTTCTGCCCATCGATTGGTTTCGTTGGCACTGAATTAATCTGAAAAGTATGAAACCAAATCACCAGAATGTCATTATACATATAAAGAGAAACAGAGAGATAAAGAAAGAGCGATATAAAACCTTGATGCCTTCAGGTTCTGCGATGGTGGTGGAAGAGGAAGGAGAGGAGGCTCTGATAGATAGAGAATGACAAAATGAGGTTTTCAAAAGAGGGAGTTTTGAGGATAAGGGACGAGAAGAAGAAAGCAAAGAAAATGACGATAATGGAGGGGAGAAAACGTTGGCCTTTTCGTTTTCGTTTGCGTTTGCATTAGAATGCTTAAGAGCAGAAGAGAAAATGTTCTCAATTCTGAAACAAGAAGAAGACGCCATTGATTTTCCAATTGTTATTTGATAGTGGCGGTGATAGCCCTTTGTTTTATACGCTGATCAGTTAGAGAAAGAGGTGGGAGTGAGAGTGAGAGCGAAAATAGAAGATCTGAGAGCAGAAGAGTGGAGCTGAGTCAAATATCTAATTGATTTGATTTTTGTATTAGGAAATCGTCGACTGCCTCGTGTACTTGGAAACGCTTTATCCTCTGTCGGACTCGGACGTCATCTCATCATGGGGAGTATGAACTGCTTTTTTTTATTATTATTTTTCTCTTTATTTTAGCGGTTCTGCCTCTTTCATGATTTTATTTTATTTTCATTTTTAAGCTTCTTAATTCGTATCGCTGGATTGATACTAGCGGCTCCTCCCATGTGACATCTTATCTATCATTTCTCAAGCAAAGCAAGATCAAACCCATTTTAACTTTTTTCCTAATATACGCAGACTTTCTTCCAGTAACCTGATGCCACGTCATCTCAATCATATCACGTTCGTATTTTTACCGAGTTAATAATTGTTTTATGAAAAGAAATTTTAGTATGGGCCTGGGCTTCTATATGAAATAGTAAACCTTTCACCTGAGCTTTTCGCATTAATGTTCCAATTGGGCCCCGTACCTTTTCCCTCTTCCACCCTCCTTAATCTTAAGCCCGCATAACCGTATTTCAAAATGGATACATTTAATTTAAATCTCAAAATTTAATTCATCGTGTGTTTAATATATTATTCGTCTGCCAGTAGAGGCAATACATGAAAATAACAATTTAGTAGGACAAATCATAAAAATTTGGTGAAATAAATCTAAATTAACATAATTATACACATTAAAATATAAAAAATTATAAATTAAATTGTAAAAACCCAATGGAGCCAAGTGTGCCCATTGCCAATATTGTAAATACGTCCCAGTTCCCACCCTTAATTTCATTTCAAATTTAACACAACAATTTATAAGGTGTTAGAATGTAAGGGTCTCTTCAGCAAAATTGATTGTTTTGATAGCTGTTATTTGTTTCAACGACGCTTAACTTTTAACTGTTTGAATAACGTTTCATGAAACATTAAAAAGCTAAACATTACATGAGTTAACTTTTTATAAAAAAAAAAAAAACTATCATAATCTCTAAAAACTAGTTCAGACGTTATATTATCGAATAATTTTTTAAGCAGCGTTCAGCATTTAGACTAGTCAAAACTTTAAAAGTTACTCAAAAATACTGTTTTCGGACGCAATTTAGAAGTGATGATAAAAATGAATATTAAGGGTAGATATAGGTAAGAAAACACCAAGTTATCCTCTGAACAAGGTTAATATAATTATTTTTATCTTAAATATTTTGTTGTAATTTAACTCATAAAAAAACACTGTTCTGATACTGCATGGATCATTTTTGCAGAGAGGTTTAAGCTCACTGTTGGGTAGGAAGACCTAATTTACCTGCAGAGAGGTTTAAGCTCGTTGTTGGGTAGGAAGACCTAATGTACCTACAAAAATGCATCTTAAGTAACTACAACCGTGGCCGGTAATCTAAGAAACCGTTCGTGTTTGTGTCAAGATAGCGACAAAGCTCGTACGGGAGCTTTGTCGCAGACCGTACAGGAGCTTTGATTACTTCCATTCGCAACTCGAAACGTGTCCTCTCATAGTTGTCGATCAGAGTCTCAACGACCACATCCTTCTCCACATAGAAAGATACTTTTCGTGCTTCCGCTCTTTTTTTTTTTTTTTTTTTGTACACGTAGAAATGGGCGTGCTTATAGGCTGTGAGAGAGACATCCCATTTTTTCACTTTCTTGTACGTGTATTCGTAAAATTTTTACTCGCCATACGTTTGAACCGGAATATATAACTCCACAACATATATTTAAATATACACACACACACACAATATTAAGTTATAATTGGGGATTTAATTAGTATAAGTATATTGCTAACTAATTGTAATTTGATTGATTTCTCTCATGTCTAGATAGGAGCTTTAGGGCAAGCTCCATATATATTTATTAGAAAAAAAAAATTACAATTGTCCCTCAAAATATTTTGCCCACCAAAATTCAAAAAGAAAATTACATTTCACCCCCTTTAAACTCTGCTTTATTTGTGACCTTTATAGCTTCCACTCAATATATGAATAGTCTGATGCACTAAGTCAATTAAAAGTGCATGGGAAGAAATAAATTCTTTTCAATGGAAAAAATTATTCATAATTAGTTTGGTGTATTAACAAATCCATCAAAAGTGTAGTTAAATATCTTTTCCCTTTTTATCTATCTTTCAAAATTCCTAATAGGCTTTTGGTGAGCCTAAAGAAGAAGTAAAAAATGGAGAATTGTAAATGAAAGATGGCTAGAGAAGCCAGAGGGCTGGCAAAATGACTTTGAATTCTCCACTTTTGGCAAATATACACGATAACAGAAAGTTCTTACACATAATATATACTAATAGATATTTCGTTTTCAGTAATACTTTCACTAAGCAAAGATGTAAAAGACTTGTATAAACATTCCCGGTTGTCTCCACATAAAACCAAATGTAAACATCAATTCATACTTAGCTGAGAAAGACAGAGACAGAAAGAAATAAATAAAGAATGAATACGAGAAAATGATCCATCTACCTTATCCCTACTAGGTCTTCTTCAAAAAAGAGGAAAAGGAAAAAAAAGAAAAGGGAAATGGGAAGAGGAAAGGTCGTCTTGGAGAGAATAGAAAACAAGATCAACCGCCAAGTTACCTTCTCCAAAAGAAGAAATGGTTTGCTCAAGAAAGCCTATGAGCTCTCCGTTCTTTGCGATGCTGAGGTCGCTCTCATCATCTTCTCTAGCAGCGGCAAGCTTTCTGAGTTCGGTAGCACCGAGTATGCTCCTCCTCTCTCTCTCTCTTTGTATTCTACATATTTCTTCTTCTTTTTTTTTTTTTTTCTTTCAAATGAAACATGCATAGATGTGTTAGTTTCTTTTTAGCAAAAAAATATAACTACATCACAATATTTTCGAATAGCTGCGTGTTTGTATATAACTTTTGTAAAGAAATTAACGACGATACAGAGAAAGAGAGAGATTTTCTGATAAAAAATCTTTGGTTGAATCGAGGGATTCAATGGTTCCTGGATAAGTAGGGTCTCTGGCTATGGAGTTGTTAGCCCAATGGTTTATTGACACGTTTTGTCGTCCTTTGCATTCTTTAAGATCCCTCTGTAAAGAAAGAAGAAAATTCAGATCTTGTCAAAGTTTGAGTGACAGCTTATTCTTCCATATCTAGGGTTTTTCTCTCTCTTCTTGACGACGATCATCAAATTCTTATATAAGACCCTCTTTTAGATATTGCACTACTTAAATGAACTATCCATCCCCATTTTCATTGAAGCCTTAGCAAGTGTTGTCGCCGTTTTGGTTCAGGTACCACTGCCAATCGTTTTTCTGATTCAATTTAAAATTTCTTTCTGTCTTCTAGCTCTGGATAGTGTTACATTAGTACAATAGAGGTTTACTTTAATCGAATGAAACAGTATTCTCTTCTCGTTATGAATGTTTTTTGTATAATTTCATCACTTGTGCCTTGATTTTTTACTTTTTGACTTCTAATTTGAATGTTTAGACTAACATATGCTGGCTGAAAATTAAAGAAAAAAAACTTTTAGAAATACTTTTCAAATTACTAGCTATCCAAATGGATTTTTAAAGCTAGTTTTTCCTAAACCAAAAAAGGATTCATTTGACAAACCCTACCTATTCTTGAAGTGCAACAATTGCCAATACACATTGGTCTGATAGACTAATACTTTGCATTCACATATGCTTCAAACCGTATATTTTAGTTTTATAAATTTTGCTTTTCTTTTAATTTCTAAAATTCTGGACCATATTGTAAGCATCAATACATTTTTAGAATAATGTCATTACTTTTGACTTCTGATTGATTACATAAACAATGCCTAATGGCCACGAAAATGTGTATATAATTACTTAGATAATCCATTTCTTATTTATTATTATACAAAAACCCGTTACCATCACTATTCTTGATGTCGTTGTCACCACTGCCATCACTTTCCCTAGTGGCTCCACGCTCACCATTAAAATCACTATCTTCCACCATTATCATGTTATGTTGTCACTGCCATCACTACCATTATGTTGCTACCTCTAACGTCAAACTTAGTTTATCAATGCATTAAATTTATTTATTGCAATAAGAAGGTGAGGAAACTAAGGTAAAATTGGATGGTATTGTGGTGCTTAAGTACAATCAATTTAGATATTTGACTTTATTTTTTCAAAAGAGTGACATAGACAAAAATATAATCTATAGAATCAAAATAGGATAGATAAAATACTAATAGAGGTTTCTTCGATTAAAAAGACTTTGTCCCTTAAGTAAGAGGTTCAGTGTTTTATCCATATCTCTGTAAATAGAAAATCCAACGCAAACACTTTCCCCTCATGGGCATAATGCCGCACGAATAAATTCTCATTCAATTCTAGCAAATATGACCTACGTATATTTTGTAGATATTACATCCTTGTTTGAAAGAAATATTTTTATAAAAACCATGGAGTTTCGATCCTCTCGATCGAAAAAATTTTTTATTATATAGTTTGCGATGTTACTCCGGCCAATTTGATGTTCTTTGAACTAATGTGTGTGCTTTTCTTTTTCTTCATGAACTAATGTGTGTGTTGTGTATATTTATGTATATATATTCACTTCATCTCAAGTCTCTTTGCTGCTATTTTTATGTGATTTGCTATATCGATCTCGTTTAAGCACTTAACTAACACTTGCTTTCCAATCAGGATAACCAAAACTCTTAAGCGGTATCGACAATATTGTTACTCCTCACAAGATGCCAACAATGTTGAGAATGGATCAGAGGTTCCCTCTTCTCTTTTTTTTTTTTGAAATTAGGTTTCTCTCTTTTCTATTTCATTTTTTTCTTTTTTTTTTTTTTTTGAACAGCAAAGAAAAATAAGATTTTATTAGTGAAGAGTAAGAGAAACGGTAGGAAAAGCTCCATAACACTAGAAACTAAACCTAAGTCATAAGACTTTCCCCCATACACCCATTGAACTGAAACTGGAATGCAGAGAAAAAAACTTCTACCTTACAAGAACAATACAAAATTAGGACAAAAAGTAAAAAGCCAAAAGAATGAGGGCTAAGATTAAAGATTCAACTTCAATTTACTTTTCATGAGATTGGAAAAGAGAATGACAAAATGTAACAGAAACAAGAACAATCCAAGCTATTACAAAGTTAAGGCCAAGCTAAAAAAGTATTTTCCTCGTCAATGTCTTTCCTAGCCGAATAATTTGCAAATGAGTTTTCGAACCTGTTAATGTGAGTAAAGCTTACATGGACTAGAGAAGATAAGATGTCATAAATTTTATTGAAACATGACCACTATTGCCAGGGTCTAGGGCACTTGTTGGATGCCCACAATAAAGCATTTTTTGAATTAGATTCCACAACAAAAGGAAAGGGCTGGAGATGAGAAGAGCTGAAAATCTCCAAGGTGAATAAGATAGATAATAGTTCGGCTTCATTGGATTTCATAACTCCGACAATTTTATTGAAAATGTAAAGTACAAAATCATTGGAATCTCTTAAAACGCCACCAATGTTAGCTGGTCTTGGTTTGCCCCTTAATGAGCCATCAACATTAAACTTAAGTATTCCTGCCCCGGGACAATCCCAAAGCTCTATTGTCAAAGGAGACTTGCCTTTTCTCCTTAACAGAAAGTTACCAGAGTTCACCAAAGTAGGAAAGAGCAACCAGTCACTAGGACTTACGGATGCTGCTGGAAATCTAACTTTGATAAGTTCAAAGCATCTAAACTTCATGCTATCCAGCAATTTATCATTTTCAATCCATAAATTTTTAAAGAGAAAGGTATTTCTTCTTCACCAAATGTACCAAAGAGCTACATAAAAAATAGACATAAAAATCACCAAGTTTCCTTTTGATAGAAAGCTTTCCCATTGCCAGGAAAGTTGAATAATCTTGGAAGGGAGTACTCCAACCACACCCACCATTTAAGAACGAGTTCCAAATTTTAAAATAATCCACATCTTCGAACTGTTGGTTACAAGATGGGCAGCTATAGTCATCAAGTGAATGTATAATCTTTCTTATGAACAAGTTCAATCTACATGGTGTTTCGTTTGAAAAGCTCCTTCAAGCAAACAAAGATATTTTAGAGGGAAGAAAAGAGTTCCGTAAAAAATTGAGATTAAAGTTGCAGAAAGAGTCACCCAATTCTTTTTCTTCCAAAAGAGAATAAAATTTTCTTGAAGTGACTATACCTCTTTTATTGAAAGTGCACACCAATTTATCTTGTCTTCCTTTTAGCATTGAAATATCATTTAATTTTGTAGAAGCTGCTCATAAATTGTCGCTTCTGAAGAACACAAATGGCGTGTCCATGACAAATTTCATGACCGTAAGCCATTAATAAAAGAGCCACAGCTATGGACATAAGCTTATTTGAGGGAGGAGAACCTATGTAACCAAGGAAAAATAGATTTAAGTGACGTATTCATCAACTAATTATCATCCCAAAATCTCATGCAGTGTCCATCTCCTAGAACCCACCAGAAACCATTGGCTAAAAAGTCGGCTAAAGAGGAGTAATTGTCACCCAGAAGAGCTATGTCCCTCCAGACGACCGAAAGCTTTTTCCAAAGAGCCCTGTCCAAATTAGGTGTTAGCCAAGCAATTTTCCCATACTTTGCGTGCAATACCTTTTTTCCAAAGAAATTCCTTTTCAGTTTTAAAAGGCCACCACCATTTACCAAGTAGAGCATTACTTTTCCTCCAACAATGTTGAACACCAAGGCCTCCTTTCAGTTTGTTTCTTTTCTCCTTCAATGTTTTTCCCCTAAAGAAAATGCCTTTGAATTCCTTGATTCTTTTTAGAACGTTGATCGGAGCTTTGAAGATTAACATATAATATATGGGTAGCGACGATAAAACAGATTTAATGAGTGTGATTTTTTCACCCATAGAGAGAGAGCGAGTCTTCCAAGAAGTTAAGTTTAATTCAAGATTTTTTAGTACTACTTGCAAAGCTTTTATACTGTGTGGATTACACCCAATTGGAATCCCAAGATACACTGCTGAAAATCTACCGCATGAACATTTTAGGAAATTCGCAAACTGTTGCAGTTCAAGCTCCTCAACAGTGATTCCATAAAGCTGGCTCTTTTGAGAGTTAATTTTGAGAAACTGAAAACAAAGGAGTACTCTTCTTAAATTAAGGATCTACTCACTACTGGGTTCATTGAAGAGAAATGAATCATCTGCAAACTGTAAATAGGAAATAATAGGTGTTCAGCCCCAACCTTTACTCCAGATAGGAAACCCTGCAAAATGGAGTTACGAATAAGAATATTTAAACCTTCCGCAACAATAATTTTCTATTTCATCTTTCCTGTATATATATATACTGCACTTGATATGTATTGCTCACTGGGAAGGCCAATAGAGTTAAATTATATAATGGAAGATATATAGCCTATCGTATTTCAGATCCAGGTGCGTTGTTTCTTGTATTAGTGTCTCTCTTCTCTTTCTATTGATTAATTTAATTAACAGCAGAACTTATACCAAGAGGTCACAAGGTTAAAGACCAAATACGAATCCCTTTTATGCTCTCAGAGGTATCTAATTAATATTTAATTTTGCCCATTTATATACAATATTATGATTAGTCGATTGCTGATATATTATTATATTTTATATTTTCAAGGAATATGCTTGGAGAAGAACTAGAACTGTTTAGTATGAAAGAGTTGCAGAAAATTGAGAAACAGTTAGACAGGGCTCTCTCACAAGCACGAAAAAGAAAGGTAGTCTCATATTTATGGACTTTCTGATTTTCCTTTTGCATGTTATAAATAAATAATAAAAAATTAAATTGTTATTGATTAGATGTCCTCTAAAAAAATAACATAGACAGGTTAAATCCAAGGATTCATTTTCTAACTCTCACAGAATTGAAACGAATTAATGAAAATATTATATTAAGTACTTTAATATATGTCCTAGAGCCCAATATTAATCATTATCTCTAATAAAATGTAATTTAAGTTATTAATGCAACTTAGCAAATAAGCTACACATTAATATTGTTAATTGCCCTTATAATATGTTCAGAAATAAATTTTTTTTCCAGGTTAAAATTAAAAATAAAAGAAAAATGTTGGAGATAAATGGTTTGAAGATTGATTTTGTTTTTTTCAGATTAGAAATTATACTGAAATAGTTACTATCAGTAGTATATATTTGTTTTGGATAGACAAGCAATTAGGATTGCTAGAAAATGTTCGAAGAAAAGAACAGGAAAACGTAAGAAAAGCTCTCACTTCTCTCTTTTTCTTCAATTTTCTAATCTCCCAAACACAAACCCCAGCATCAAACATTAAAAGCCATCATGAAAAAGCTGTATACAGCTTCCTAAGAGCTCAGTCAAGTCTTGAATCAAGTAGTAGAAATGTATGTAACCTACTGAAGATAGGTAGTTGAGTACCCTTAGGACATACGGCTAGGAGTTTCTCGTATAACACCTGAAAATTATCACACTTTCATTGCTTTTTATCACCTGTGATGCCGGTGATTGGTAATAAAATTCTGCTGCTGCAGTTATTTTGCATCTCATAATGACCCAAAATTAAATATTCCAATCTCGAAGGCTAAATCTTTTTGAACGCGCATAAATTGAAATATTGAAGACATAAAGAGTAAGTGTAAAAATGATATGTGTAAAGAGAAGAACCTCTTGATTTTTACTTACAACTTATCAATGCAGACACAGTTGCAGTCGGAGAGATTGGAAGAACTACGGCAAAAGGTAATATTGCATTGCCCCGTAGCTTTTCTTTCATGAATTGATATTAATGCAAGTTTTTAAACCTCTTTTTGGTAGAGATAAGAGCGAGAAATTTCAACATATATACGTTTCTTTTTTAACTGAAATGTGCTCAGGTTTTACTCATGCTATATATGTATTTGGTAATTGATATGCATGAAGCATGTCGGGCGTAATTAGAATATGAATTTCACTTGGCTATCCGTTTTAGGGTCGGGCGTAAGGAGGCCTGTCGGATCCGGTTAGTCTTTGGATTAGCCAAAGATTCATCTTTAACAATAAACTGTAAAAGATCATTTTCTTTTCTATCTGTAACTCCTTTTCTCCTCTATTTTTTTTTTTTCTTTTAAACTTCCAATATCTAAGTAATTAACAAATTCGCAACTGTTAGTTCTTTGAGTTACCTGCCCTGTTGTATATTTACACCCATTGGTATTTCCCTACTCTCCTGTTACTGTAGTTTATTATACACTAAACTGGAATAGAAATTTCACTCTGTGATTTCCTTTTTTGTTCTTATTGCCAATAAGAATACATAAAGTCTACGGTTTTTTTTTTTTTTTTTTGGCAGGAGCATGATCTTGGGGAGGAAAATAAACAGCTCAAGATTAAGGTCTTGATGCAAATTTCCATTTATGTCATGAAATTAATAATAATTTTGGCTTTTAATTACAGTTTCCTAACTGATAGTTCAATTTGCAGCTGAAAGAAAGAGAAGCCAATGCAGGTGTAGGAGGCCCTAGCAATAAGGCAGCCGCAGCCAATACACAAACTAGGGCACAACCTTCAGTACCCAACTTAGAGATAGGGTGTACATTTTTTTTCTCCTATTAAATATATAATAAAAATTTATCAGTTTAAAGCAAGAATATATATTTCTTAAATCTGAAATCTCCACTGCAGGTATCATCAATTTATTGCCCAAGCAGAAGCCCTTCAACCATATTATTGGCCATGGGAATGATTCTCCCCTGGATGGTGTCGTTGAAGTTCAAATTAATCTTGAAGAAGGAATTCTGATCGTCTTATGTTTAAGATATGTTTGGTTATTATTGATGGATTTTTATGAACCCAGCCACTGGTTTTTTTTTTTAATAATAGTAATGAGGAAAATATCAAATACTTTCTCCTGGGCAAAATTTTTTTCCTTTTTTTAATTGTTCTCGTTCGTCTATCATTTTTTTTTTTTTTTGTTTCTTGTTGTAATCTATATTTCTAAATATGTTAATTATTTTTCAGTGAATTTAAAAATTTTCTATAGCTTCCTTTAAAAAAAAAAAAAAAAAAAAAATTCGATAGCTTCCAGTACGAAAGTGAGTGTTTATTGGATGTCCGACTAATTTTCTAATTGACATGTATTTGTTAAGTTCCCGAAAACGACAACAATTTCTTTTTATAAACTTTCCCAGTTTGCCTTTCTTATAGGCAGCCAATTCTGATAAATTACTATTTAATCCCTCTAGTTTAATAAAATTAACTATCCAGCCTTTATTTTCTCAAAAGTACATTCCAGTACTCCAAACTAACAAATTCTTCCATCCAAAATTTTTGCTTTTTACTGTTAATTTTTAATAAAAATAGCAAATATCCTTTATTCATTTTCTATTCTATTTATTTATACAAAAAATATTCTCGGTTACCAGTCAATTCTCACTTTTTTTTGTTAAATTCATTTTCTGTTAAATCAATATAAAGCATTTAAGTTATATTTACTATTACCAATTTTTCTAATTATGGTAAATAGTACCAGATAAAATGCTTTTTCATCTTTTATTTGTCAAATCCAAAAATTTATACACTGTCCTCTCATAATTTATATTATGGTTCGACTTGTAAATGGTTTAAAAAATTTTGTCGATATAGTTAAAACTATAATATTTGCTTCACCTTTCTTAATATACCATTATATTAATATTCATGAAAATTAAATGATCAATATTAAACTTTTTTTAAAAAATAAATAATAAATTTCAAATATTATTTACTTATAAAAAGAGTGAAAAAAAAAGCAAGACAAAAATTATGAGATGTGAATAATATATAGAAAATTCATTGAATTTTTTTAATTGAGAAAACTGAAATATATCAGACCTGTCGAAAAAATTTCCAAATTCCGATAAGTTTTGACACTTGTTCAAACTAAAACCGAAACCGAATTTTATTGATAAAGATTCGGTTAGAAACCTGAAATTACTGATTGGACTCCTACTTGATTCTGATTCCGAAACTCTGGCCAAGATTAGTTTATACCTAATATGCTCTATACTCGATCCAGTTTACCTAATATGCTCTATACTCGATCCAATTACAATGAAATCTTAGAGATCACGAACACATTCTCATAATTACATTTTATTTTTAACACTTGGCTATTGTTTTTGTTTTTTTGTTTTTTTTAATGTGGAGGAAAAATGTTTTTAGCAATGGAATTTGTGTTCTGTTTTTACGGGATCAAGACCATTACGACTCAGAGTTGAATAAAGACAAGCATTGAGATTTAAAAAAGAAAAAGAATTTCCAATGCTTGGCTTGTCCTAAAAGTGGGATTATTCAAATCTCACCGTAATTCACTCAGAATCTGAGATCTAGCTTGATCAAACCCACCACCCCAGCTTTAACATGCACCAATACGGGGGGCAACCGTAAGGCTTGCAATTTTTTAAATCAAAGATTCAAAAACGATTTTTCTACCCACCGAAACAGCTTCTGCCAGTTGTAATTCCAATGATGGACAGCTGCCGTTTTATCGGTGGTAACCACCGGCCCGGCGCTGTTGGTTTTCCTCTGCTAAATTAACCGGTTCTTATAACACTTTACAGCTCATGGCTCTTTCTTTCTGTGGTTTTTTCACCCGTGGTAAATAAAAAATAACGCCGTCGTTTCTACCTTGTGTTGCGGTGGGCGGCTCAGAAGAAATTTTATTTTTTTTTTTATTTTTTTTTTCAAACAAAAAGAAAATGGAAATTACGGGTTATCATAAAGCATTACAGTTGCGAAGAGTCGTTCCTCCTGTCAGTCAGCTTTGAACGATCCTTTGAAGATTCTACAGCGTTAGTGTATACAAATACAACCACAACTTCCTTACTTCCGCATCATCTTTTTACAACATCGACACTTATTAGTCTCTTTCCATAGTTTCAGCTCTCAAATGGCTGCGAAACACAATCCTGGTACATTATTTTTTTTTCAAAAATTTACATGTTGGCTTCTGTTATTCATTTTTCTTCAGGATTTTTGTCTTTGTTTCATTCATTTTATGATTGATATATATGTTGTGAGTTAATTTATGTGCTGTATGTTCCGAGATTGCTTTATGTTCTCTTGTTTGGTGATTTTTGAGCTTATTTTTTGGATCATTTTAGTTAGATCTTTTTTTATATGCCTCAGGTTCTGTTCTCTGTTCTTAAGCATGTGTCGTGTTATTGATTTGTTCAACCAAATCACCATACATTTTCTGGTACCGGAGGACACCTTAATTAGTTATTACCGATTTGAATTTTCATAGCACTGTACATTGCGTAATTGTTGGGGCTCTTGGTATTATCTGAGGCTTATTAGATATAGGTGAGTAATTTAGGAACATATCATATTGAGAATTTTAGTTAATATTAGTAGTCTTGTTCCGCCATATAGATTACGCAGTAGATCCAGAATTAGTTGCTTCGTTGTAGTTTCTACCAATGCTTTTGTTTCTCCCTCGATAAGGGTGGAAAAATACCAGGCTTGCTAAGTAGTTGTGGGCTCAACTATGTAAGAAATTTGGGTTTTGGGATTCTTTTAGAATGATGAACAAAACTTATGATCTAATTTGAAGTGGATAACTAGTGGTTTGTTTGGTTAACTTGCTAATTTGTTTTCCACTTTTATTAGTTATATAAATATATTAAAAAAATCCGAAAAAAAATATGCAAGGACACTCTTATTCATTTCAATTTGATACCCATTTGTCTGTAGTTTGTACTGATGCAAAGTAATTGCAATTGTGTAGGTGAACCTAAAGATGATGGGTCATGCACAAAAGGAGGGTCTGAAGCTAATATCTCCTTAGTTGTTTGCTTTGGAGAAATGTTGATTGATTTTGTGCCAACAGTTGGTGGAGTTTCACTAGCTGAAGCACCCGCTTTCAAGAAGGCTCCTGGCGGTGCCCCTGCTAACGTGGCTGTTTGCATATCAAGACTAGGTGGTTCTTCAGCTTTTATAGGCAAGGTGCATTTGAATATGGCTAGGTTTACTTATTTAGGTGTTTCCTTTCTGCCTTGTTGCATGCGAACACTAGATCTTGATCATCAGCTGTTTTTTTGCCTTAAATATGCAAAATAGAGTATCATGTCAAATACTTGATTATTAGTAGTCAGCTAACTTTCTACCTCCCTAATTCCAAAAAGCAGAGCAGTAAACCTGAAGTTTTTATTAACAATGGCAATGACACATGCCAATTTCTGTTATGTGAAATGGATATTTTCTCAATGGAAGTAATTTTTATCATTTTGTGATGTTAATAAGAAAAATCTCGCTAGTTAGCACTACCTTCTCCTCCCTTTCAAGCAGTAGGGCAGGCAGCTCATATTTTATCAGTTGCTATAATATTTTGATCTGATTTCTTAATTGCCTGCCCCTGAATTAAAAGTGTCCCCATAACCACATCATATTTCAAATAACAGGTTTTTGCCACATCTCCTTATCTGATTGTATTCTTTATATTTAAGAATTTCTTAGATTCTAACCAAATAGAATTTCTGGTTTCAATGCTATTTCTCAGTTTGCTGTAAGGGATTTTGAAGTCTATGGTTTTTTGGTTCTTCCTTAGACTGATTCCTATTTCGAATTCTCTTCTATTATGTGCCTCAGTTAGGTGACGATGATTTTGGCTATATGTTGGCTGACATTTTAAAACAAAACAACGTTGATAATTCTGGTGTGCGATTCGATCCTAGCGCAAGGACTGCGCTGGCATTTGTTACTCTCAGAGCTGACGGGGAACGTGAATTCTTATTTTTCCGTCATCCGAGTGCAGACATGCTTCTTCATGAGTCAGAACTAGATATAAATCTCCTAGAGCAGGTCTGGCTTTCTCCATCTTGTTTTAAGAAAGAAATGTAGCATATTAGATAATATAGTCTGGGGAAATTTTACTAATTCCTGCAGGTCATCTATCTGAAAATTTTCATTTCCAAAACAATTGCAGGCAAGGATCTTTCATTATGGTTCAATTAGTTTGATTGCAGAACCGTGCAGGTCAGCTCATCTTGCTGCAATGAGGATTGCCAAAAACTCTGGCAGCATCCTTTCTTATGATCCAAATTTGAGATTGGCATTGTGGCCATCGGTAGAAGCTGCTCGGGAAGGCATAATGAGTATCTGGGAACAAGCTGATATTATTAAGGTGCATTTATTGAGATATATGATTCATAGAGTGTTGCATAAATGCAAACACACTTTTTATTTTTTCTTCTTGTATGTCCACACATGTGAAACCATTCCAGCCATTCAACCAATATACTTATTTTGGTGATCTTTTGAAATGGCAGATAAGTGAGGAGGAAATCACATTCTTAACTGGAGGTGATGATCCTAATGATGATATAGTGGTCCTAAAGAAGCTTTTTCATCCTAATCTGAAGCTTCTGATTGTAACTGAAGGCTCAGAGGGCTGTAGATACTACACGAAGGTAAGCTCATCAATTATCATTTTCGTACTTGTGACTTGATGCTGAGGATCTGAGTGAAGATAGATCCTGAAGCCTATTTCCATGGCGCCCAACCAGGGTAAAATTCATAGAATTCTTTTGGCGGTTTTAGAGTAGTTTTTACTGAAATCTCTTTTTATATCTATCTATTACAACTTTTTTCATGAAATTTATTAAATTGATGCATGTCAGAAAAAAGACCTGAAGTAATAAAGGCGTCTCATGGTTGTTGCATGCATTTCGGTGTGCATGTACAATATGGAACCATATTAATTGATTTCAAACTTTTATTCTGATCCTCTATGAAACTGCTGTCATGCTTGCCTTGCAAACAATTATAAGAGACCAATGTTTTGGACTGATTTTCCTCGGTATTGATGTTATGCATTTCTGTGAATAGAAATTCAAGTAATCTGAATTGAATTTGGGGAGGGACCTATGAATAAAAGGGATATGTATGATTACCTTGCCCATAATGGCTATTAACTGTTCGACAAACCTACTGTTGCAGCTTTGCATAAATTGCAACTGTTCATTTAGATGTTTGCTTTTGATTATGACATTATCCGTATTCATTTCAGAAATTGACATCAGCGTAACTAAATGCAGGAGTTTAAGGGCAGGGTAGCTAGTATTCAAGTGAAACCCGTTGACACAACTGGTGCAGGTGATGCCTTTGTCGGTGGGATACTCAGCAGCTTAGCTGCTGATACAAGTGTTCTCAAGGTACTTACTATTTCTTATTGTATAAGAGGAATGATTGAGATGTTTCTTTTATCCCATTGATTGCTTACAACCTTCTGACCTAAAGGCATTTCTTGGGGAAAGAAACAGAATCTGAACCTTCTCTGGGTTTGGTCTTTTATTACAGGAAAGCTTTCCTTGTTAATTCTAGCCTTTTACTTCAGTTTTTGGTTTTTGAAATACGGGGAACTATGGCGGCTCAAACAAACCAGTTTGTTAGTAGACTACCCCATAGTAAGACATATTATATATAAAGCAATCTTAAATCATACTTTGAATCGTCTGCTTATTTTATTTCTGAATCCTACAGACCAGATAAATAAATTAAAGTGCAGCGTGATATTTTTGTTATTAGATCAGCTAACATGGTTTAAATGTTTGTGGCAATTCACATAGCATCACCGATAATTCAAGTCTAGTTCTTTTTTACTACTAAGATTTGAGAACTGCCAATTGAACCTGAGCTGAATACCTTTTTGTGCAGGATGAGAAGCGCTTAAGAGAGGCTCTTCTTTTTGCAAATGTTTGTGGTGCTGTCACTGTAACACAGAGAGGTGCAATCCCTGCACTACCCACCAGAGAAGATGTCCTCAAACTGTTAGGGGAAGCCCTTGCGTGATATAAACTGTGACAAGATATTCATTTTCTTTGTTGTATTTAGCTGGTTATTATAGTCCTTCATAGTTAAACAACCTTTTTGCCCCATTTATTCTTGGCTTGCTTCATTTCTTCTATATACCGACGAGCAAAAAAGGGTTGTAATAAGGGCGCCCCATCTCTCTCTCTTTTCAGCTGGGCCTTTTTTGGTCTCAAATATTGTAGATTTGTTTGTTTACTAAAACGTTGACAGTAAGTTTGATCTCATTATGGATATATATATATATATATATATATATATATATATATATATATATATATATATATATGTTACCATTTCAAGCATGGGAACTAATACTCCTGGGTTTTGAATGTTTCGTGATATGATGATTTTTTATTGCTTCTTGAACGTGGCTCTATAACGGAGTCAAATTTGTGTATTTGATCTGAGAATTATCCGGGAAGATGGATTTTGAATTTAGAACTTTCTAGTGTCCATTTAGACAGAAAACATGAAGACATCCATCGTAGGGCTATTATGTTGATGGAGTAATAATTGGTCCGTTGGTTAGGCTTTGTTGTTTGTATTCTCTTTCATAATCACTTGGAATGGAATTCGATCTCACTTGAGGTGGTTTCTGGTAAAATTGGGGTCAAATGACGATTCGAAAATTTTCTCTCTCAATTAGAAAAATAAAAGTGATGATAGCAATTTTAAATGAATTCAATTTATTTTGTGAAATTTACTATTAAATTTTTATAATATTTATTTTTTTTTAAAAAAGTTCTTTCAACAAATAAAAATACACAAACAAAATTCAATTTTAAAATTATACTCGCTCTTGAATTACATCCCTAGACTAGTCATTACACCAATGGACTCAGTTATCTTCCCGAGGATTGCAAATTTCCAACTCATCCCGATTTAGTTTCTCCAAAAGTGCTGCGCCACTTTCTCCTACCCTCACATGCCTAGCATGTGGAGAAGATCGAGTGCCCATCGTGTCGCATCACACGCGTGACTAACGTGTGACGTTCAGTCCCAATGGCAATTTCGGTATCTTTGGAATTATATGTCAACTTGGATCGCGTGTCAACCGGAAATCGGCCGCCGAAACACGATACAAAAACATATCGCTGATCATACACTTCGGACTGCCACTGGGTTAAAAAAGAAATGAAGTAAAACAACGGGAAGAAGCCAATAACTCGATTACACAAATTAACCATCCGATCGAAGTGAAATCGGTGGCTCCTCGTAGAGTTTAATCGGAGACTGAGAGATCAACAGACATTATCATTTTATTTTGCGCTTTTTCTGATTCAAATTTGACATTTCCATTTCTAAGCAGAAATGACTTCAAATCCTTCTCTTCTTCCTGAGATCGGACCCGATGGTCTCGCCAGAGAAGCCCCTGTCATTGCCTACACCGAGAAGGTCTCTCTATTGTATGGATTAATTAGCGCACATGATCATTATAATTGGTTTTTTTACTGAATTTAATTGTGATTTTGTGTCGGTTATGGCAGATAATCGAGGAAGAGCAGCTTCAGTTAAAGAAGTATGTTTACAAGTTCTTTAACTCACTTATTTTCTAATTGGATATTACTGTTTTTGTTTCAATACATCAAACGCTTTATTATTGTGTAACTGCTGTATTTGGCCCATGTTAGTCACCCTTGAGTGCTCCATCGTTCTAAGTAATACAGAATCTTATTTCAATATTGTTTTGGCGTTTCGTCGATGTTTATGTTTAATTGAGATACAACAAATTGTAGAAATTAAAGGAATCAATGAATTTGAATTATGTTAGCCAATTATCGGATTCTAGAATTTTGAACTCACTGACTACAGTCCAATTCTTGGCATTGCTGCAGTCAGTCTCTTAATCATTTTAAAAGAAGTTAGCCAGTCAAACAGACTAAATCTATCTCCCTCTCTCTCTTTCTATCTGTGTATGAATATTCCCCCTGGTCTTTGGAACCATGTGGAGAAAAAGAGAATGCTTGTGAACAGGTAGGAGTTCAGATCTAGAGATGATCTAGAAAACTTGTATAATTATGTTAGATTACCATATTGCAGACATGTTTAGAGGCATTAGAGTTCTCTGCACAGGGCAATTTTGATTTGGTATCTCAAAATTTGCAAGAGCCATGAGATAAACTTGTCTTTTATCTCATTATTACCAGGATTGTCAGTGTTATTCATTCTAGAACCTTAAGTCTTGAGATAAATTGGAGGAGACGCTGTTATTGTATCTTCTGCTGTTGATGCTAGTAATTTAATATGTGGATATATGTGAGTATCTTTGATACTTTCTTGTAGGTATATTGAGGAAAACTATTCTAAAATACGTGATGTGGAGAGAGAGCTAGCAAGTCTTAATATGGAGATGAAACTTACTGCTGGACCTAAGAAAGCAGGTCAGTGTGATGTTGTTAGGTTGCACTTTTTCTCTACTTCCTTTTGTAGCTTTTATAGTTTGGTAACTTTGCAATTATTCTATTGTATGGCACACATCTTCAGCACTTGAACACTTGAGAAAGAAAATAGAAATGTCAACTGAAAGAATTCGTGCTGCCAGGCAGAAGGAAGAACAAGCACGAAAGGTTTGTACCTCTGAATTACGATACTCAACTTTTGCCCTAGCTATATATATTGCCTTAACCCTGAGTAATGTAAGCACCAACTTTAGCACACAGTTGAAGCATGTCAAAATAAATAAATAAATAAATAAGAGTTAGGAAACAGGAAGTAATAATCTAGCTGGGTGAGGTATAGAAACAAAAAGAAACTTACAAGATAAAAAGTAGTCTGTTTTGCCCAATCATCCTAAAGTGACTGACAAAATCTGATAATGCGTTTAGTTAAGAAGTCTAATATTTAACAGTCATAGGTCTGTATATATCAATTTTGTTCGGAAGGAGCGGAGATATTCCACTAGTGCATGTACAAAAACTTATAAGCTATAAGCCTATATAACATAGGCGGAATATGTGATATCTTATAGCTGCTTCTTGCTGTGTGTCAGTTTATTTAGTCCAAATTTTTATTAGCTGTTGATGAAATTTCTTCAGATGCAAGATTTTCTACTTGATCAACCACTATTATGTAGCACTGAGCA
Organism: Jatropha podagrica; assembly: GCA_947857235.1. Lineage (NCBI taxonomy): Eukaryota > Viridiplantae > Streptophyta > Magnoliopsida > Malpighiales > Euphorbiaceae > Jatropha > Jatropha podagrica. The sequence continues at coordinate 19,432 of CANUEP010015895.1, read as the reverse complement.
CCCTGTTGAAGAGAATTTACACCTTGTACTGCATATATGTGATAGTTTTGAGATATTTAGGAGTTTTCTTTATACATTTAAGTGGATAAATTGCATTTCCTATTCAGCATGGCGTTTATCTCATTTTAATGTCTCTTAGGCTTGGGAAGCTGCAACAAAAGCTGTGCAAGATGAGGAAGCAATTAAGCAAAAGTTATGTGAAGACTTAAATCAGCTGGTACAAAACTTTGTTGAAGGATTCTGAAGCTTTTATTATTTGTCACAAATTTTTTGATATTGTTTTCTGTAAAGGTCCAAGAAAGCAGTAATTCGCAGTTTTCCAGACTTGAGGAATTAAAAAGAAGGCTGGAAGCATTAAACCCTAGCAGAGCATCCATCTCTACTACTCATGTAAGCTCTCTCTTTTGAAACTTTTATTGTATCTTTATGTTTCATGCTCTTACCTATAGCATAGAAGTATAATAAAGAGGAGCCCCCGTATAGAATAAATGAAATAAACTATTCTGCAATAGAACCCCATTTGGTAACAGACCTTTATTCTTTTAGCATCTTTGAAGTTATAGTGGAAAGGTTGTGCATTAATTCTCTCCAAAGCCTACAAATGTGGGATGCTCGTTTAACAAATTGGCAGTAACCATATTAATATGTTTCAGTACCCGACTCTACAAGCCACCACCCCATATAACAAAAAAATTAAAAGTGGCAAGGAGGTGGCAGGAAAATGATAAATCATTCGCATCGTTGTTTAAATTCTCACTGTTTGCAAATTTTAGTTTGTGTCCCTAGTTTGGAAGTATTACTCATCCCAACTATAACTAAGATCAATGCAAAGTGGTTGAGGAAGTGTTTGTTATAAATATGGCATGGATGCTAACACACTTATTACCTTCTAAGTAAAGGAATTAAATGAGTTTTCCCTTCTGCTTGAAGGAAAGTTGTCATGAAGGATCTATGATCTTTGGGTATTAGTGAGGATATAGCTATGAACATAACAAAATGGATACAAAAGATTCATATAGCAGACTCTAGTTAGTTGTTGTTGCCTATTTTTTGCTTTATTTTATTTATTAATGTATCAAACGATTTTAAAATTCCCTTTCAATTTTTTTTTTCTACAAAAAGTATTTCAAAAATTTTTCTGACATATACTTTGCTTTGCATTAATATTAATCTGATCCAAATGAATTTTGAAAACAAAGAATTTATATAGTCAACCCCACCTAGTTTGAGACTAAAGCTTAGTTGTTGTTATTGTATAGATGCCAACTAGAGGGGGCAACTAGTACACTGGATACTCTAGCTCAAAAAGGAAATGAAGAAAACACGAGTAAAGTACCTAAAGTTGAAATAATCTAGGAATTCTAAGATCTGAGTTCACAACCTAACTGAGGAAATATAGACTTTCAAGCAAAAGATTCCATGTTGCTGCAGTTTTTATCTAAATGAACATATACATAGACTTCCACTATAGTGGTTTAATATTCTATGTAGATGTACATAAAGTGGATGTTTATTCTACTTTTTTGTTTGGGATTAAGTGCAACCTTCTGTGTTTGGTTGTATTTACTTGAGCACATGCATCTTATTTTTCATAGAGCATGTGGGCGTTTTCTGGGGTGGCCGCTGTGTACCTAAGTAATCATTTGCAGTGTGAGAGCACTCTCTCTTGTTTTAGCTGGGTGAGGATTGGAGGTTTGGAATATATTCCTTTTGTACAGGTTAACAAGGATACTTTTGTTTAAGTGTTGAAGTGTGAGTTTTTTTTTTGTTACGTTACTCCTGTAATAAACCATATGACTGAGATCAATTTACTGATTGCAAAAATATTACTATTACTCAGAATTAGGGATCTATTAGTAATTTTAAGGTTTATGATGCTTTTCTCATAGTAGATTATTATAGTTCGGCTAGGAAATGATGTGGCAAAGTGCTGTGAGCTGGAGAAGCATTTGTTGAACATGGGTATACAGAGTTTCAGTTAAGATATAGCTTGAAAATATTCAATAATTTGACTGAAATGAGAAATTATTCATAATTACCTTTTTGCAAACTCAACAGAACTACAATCCAGGGGCATTCTAAAGTGGCTACAATTAAGACTAATATGATTGTGTGTTTTCTTCTGTTTAACAGTAATAGTGAGGGAACATTGCTGGTATATGTTTTGTCTAGTTTTTTCGTTGATACACATGCTAGTCTCCAAATGTAGCTTGCATGCAGTGGAGAGATTGTTGAAAGTTTTTATTTGCAACTATGTTTAGGACCGGAAATCAAACAGCACAGCTCCAGAAGTATCTTCAATTCCTCTTTCAACAGCACCAGCTGTTATAGTCACTGCAAATATACCAAATCAAGCAAATGGTGGAAACGTCCAAGCAACAAATGGGCCAAATCAGCAGCCTAATCTTGAGGGTGAAGGCAGGGGGAAAAAGAAAATTCAATTCCAAGGAAGAGGAAGAGGATTTGGGGCTGTGCCCAAGGGTAGAGGATCTACAACACCAGGCTGGACTGGGGCTGGGTTTGATGTAGATGGTAGAAATTAGAACTGCCATTTCGGATACTTTTCCCATGCTGACCCAGTGAGAATAGTATTGTTACTTTACTCTATTTGGTATATTCTTTATTCCATCTTTCTTTACACGTTGATTGATGCTTTCTCTTTCTAAGGTTCTATCCATTCAATTGAAAATAGTTTGTTGATATGGAAATATCATCTAACTTTTTAGACTTCATATTGCGGGTTGACCTGTGTCACCATTATTCTACATCAATCAAGTAATGTTTCAAGAATGTTATAATTATCTATTCTTTCTTTTCAATGGCACTCATTGTTTTCTGTTATGATTATAACTATTTTTTTTAGAATGTCTTATCTTTTTCCCCTCAATGATACACCTGTCAAATGGTTTTCTCACTCGTGTGTAAATTTTAACCGCAAGTGTCTCTTATATAAAACAATGGTGATAAGTGGAACTCCTTGCTTGTGCGGAGGGTTGCTGGAAGAAAGAAAAGACAGAAATTGGTGGGTTGAATTGAAGACTTGGCATTTTATCACGGTCTTGGGTGGAGCCACAATTTTCAGGTTCTGAAACTTTAGTTCCTTTTGAATGTACTTGTGTAATCATGCAGTTGTTTGACACTGAACATACAGTTTCCAAATGCTTCCTTTGATTCATTCATCCAGAGATTTTTACCCGCTCTCCAGGTTTAAATACGTGCCTTTTCAAAATTCCATCATTTCTTGCTATCTTGAATCCAATCTTTTTGCATATCTTTTCGTAATCATGTGTCCACATAATGCATTATTGATCTCACTCACATGCTGTAGTAGTTTTCAAGTCTTCAAAAATATCATTGCATTTCTTCCAATTATGCCCTCAGATCATCAAAATATATATTTTAGAGGAAATTTTCGGGAGATCTGGACGAGCCAATCGTACCATCAAGTATTTCGCAAATGCACTGTATTGTGATGTCCTTATATGATTCTATCTTTGCGTATTATATTTGTACCGTGCAGGACTTGATTGACACATCCATGTTAATTCATAATTTCATATGTTGTCGCAATCTGTGACCCCTGTTATGCCGTTTTGATTCTCCACAAGGCATCTCACCACCGAAGATTTTAAAGAAACGTTTTTAACTGTTTCAAATTCAAAAAATTTTGAATGTTATGCAAGAGGAACATTTTATTTTTATTTTTTTTAATTAGAAATTGGAAATTTTAAACGGAAAAACAAACAAAAAAAGCATCTTATTAATTGTTGTTAGAGATGGCTATGTTATTAATTATCTATATTTGCATTTCATCCTAGTCTACCTCATAGGACGACTGGGCTTATTTGTCGCGTCAAATTATTTGGGGATCTGCTAGTGTACTGTCATGTGTAGCCCTTAATAAATTCTAGTACTACTAATTTACTTTTTCCTTTGAGGGAGAAGAGTTGTAGTCTTATAGGGATTCTCATTTCTCAATATATATATTTCTTTTGTTGATGTACCGTAGATGTGGGTGAGGGGAAATCCACCTGCATGCGCGCGTCGCCTTAGCGGCTATGTTACGACTTCGAACTTTTTGAAGTTATGGCAGAAGGCCTTATTTTTACCTTTTTCTTTTTTCTTTTTACCAATTTGTCTGAATGCGTGGATCCTATTCACTGGCTGGATTAGTGAAAGTGAAGAATTTTGTAATTGTACTGAAATAAACTTAATTATAAGACTGGATTGCTAGCGGATGAGTTATGTTTTTTTTTAATTCATCTTACACCTAATAGCAGCAAGTGTGACCTGTCGTCTGAGCGGTAGTAATAGAGTTGTCGAATTTCCTTCAAGCCATTGATTCAAATCCCAAAGCTATTCTTTATTATATATGTTTCCAAAACCACACTTGTAGTTGTACTAAACCAAAAAGGAGGACCGCTTTTCTTCAGTTCTTTGTTTTAGCCTGCAGTTCCTGTTCATCCATTCAAATCCACTGGACCCATTTACGCAGAGATGCCATTATACCCTTCAGATCAGAAACTATAGGGAGGTTAAAAGGTGGGTGGTGTGTGTAGAGTTTAGACCTTGCAATTTCACGTTTTTAGATTTGGGAAGAAAGACAAGGACAAATATTTTCAGAGTTTTATTGGGATTATGTAGAGAAGTGGTGGTGGGTCAATAACCTTCAAGAGTCATCAACATATTTTTTTTTTTTCTCTCTTCTTTTTTTATTAATACCTGTTGGCTCCGTTAAACATGTCTGCAACGAGGATGGAAATTAACATCCACAACCAACATAGCTGCCCTACCTATTAATTCACTTTCTTGTCAAAATTTAAGGTGACAATGCAATTGACAATACAGTGTCTTAATTTAGTGGGGAGACTCTGCTTGGTAAGTACATACCTGCCGTTGCTAAAGTTTTTATGTATTTTCTACTTATGATCTTGTTCATATACTTATTGCTACATGTCTGAACAACCAAAGTTATGCTTCTAATTGAAGAAGGGGCTCTTGGAGGTTTTGACTGTTTGTTATACTAAAGTATATCAACATGTGATGCTATAAAAACCGGTATGATAACATGGGATAATCCTAAGTAGGAGTAATTTAAGCTAATTAGTTATTCTTAGAAAAGCATTAATAACGGATGAAACTGCATCATATCGATTGAAATGGTGAAGCATAGAAGGGATATATAATGCTTTCTGTCGGAAACGGTATCCCTTTTACGAGCAAGTATTAAATCCAACACATAATTTTCCATGTTACATCTTTAAGTTTTAAATTTATGACAATACACACACACAGAGATATATAGATCGTTCGCGATTGATAGCACTAAAGAAGAAAGAAGGGAAAATACGTATCTTGGCAGTAATTGTTTTGTTCATTTAAGAAGCCAATGGGAGGATGTTCCATTAACTTCTTTTACTTCATCTAGCTCAGCCTCGACACACACGTTTTCCTGCTTTGCTCATCTACAACTAGCATTCTTATTCATGTAGTTATTATTATTATTATTATTATTTTACACTGCACGTTATAAAGATGAAATCCATGGTGAAGGGAGCACGCACACACCATACAAATTATTCCAAACCCAAACATCATTTGTATCCAGTTTTAATTACTTGAAATACAGAGAGGATTAATTAATTAATTGTGATTTTTCATTACCCCAAATGTTGGGACCACATGATTTGATAATATACGTTACTATCTCCTCCCTTTCAACTATTGAAAGGACAGTTTCCCTTGGAAAAATTATATTTTTTTTTCTTTCAAATAGGACCACAAATGGCTTGTCCCATGGATAAGTGTGATACGGAAATGAATCGATTGAAAATTAGTATATTGAATGTAAAAATTAGTATGTTGAAATAGTTATCCCCACATGGACTCTGTAATATTCGAACAGACATGATCAAAGCCAAGCCATGTGGTTATAGATTAAGAGGAAAAACAAATTAAGAGGACTCTGTAAGGTGCAGGTTGACAAGGTTTGGATCTGAGTTAAGTGGGATTTTATAATGAACAGCAGTTGTATGGAGAGGGCCCTCACGACATGACTTGGTTTTATTTGTCCTAACATATAGAGTGACCATCCTTCATCACATGATGCTGGTATATGCATATTGAGTTGAGGTCCCCCACAACTTAAAATATTGTATTTTCTATGTATATATGTATTGAAAGGAGCAGACAATGTTATTATTAATACTAAATTTTGACACGTACAATGTGTTAATGATTAGATAATTAGTTAAAGAGGATAATTTAATTGTGTATTTAACTTTTTTTTTTTTTTTAAATAAAATTAAATAGTTCATATTCTTCGGCAGTGGGAGGAAATAATAAAAATGCTGACATTAATATACATGCAGATGCACTATATAGACATACCTACGTTACAATAGTGGAACCTCATCACCTGCAACATTTCCCCAAGGACACCATTGATGTGAGCCAATGCATCCTCCACAGACAACACCTATAACCAGCCCTCATCCTATCCCTACCAAATTACTCTTTTTTTTTCTTTAATTCATTAGTATTTCATTTTCGTAACTTATATACATATTCAAAAAGAAATTTAAAATAAAATTAACTAATTTTTTCTTTGGAAAAAAAAGTTTAATTATTAGCTTAGGTTTCTTTTATTCCCCATTACGATTTTCACTTTAATGGAGAAATGTTTTATGTTGAATTGATTTTTCTTATCATCCCAAATATAAAAATTAATTTTCAAATAAATTATTTTGAAACGGAGATTTAGAATTAACTAATTTAACTGATTAAAAAAAAGGTTGGTATATAAATGAAAAGAGTTCGGATCCCTAATAAACCACCGGTATTTAAAAGCCAGGGAGGGGGGGATTTGGGCTGAGGAAGTGGGAATCACATTGCAAGTTGCTGTGGTGATATCGTCATGTTGTTTATTTACCTCACTATTTCAATTTCCAATAAGAGTTTTGAGAGTGAGTCTGCTAAAACTTGGGAGTGAGGGAGAAAGATAAACTAACACAACCTCCTTGTTTCTTGTACTTAATTCCTCCAAATCAAATATGCCTGATTTATGCTTCATGGATCCGTTTTTTCCGCTTCTTTAACAGCGTCCTCTCCATCAGCTTTTCAGCTTTTCTTCTTCAAAAACACACACACTCTCTCTCTCTCTCTCTCTCTTTCTTATCGTCGAAGACTACTGGATAGTCTACTACTTCCACTTCTATTCTTTTTGTCACTATCAATCTGATTTTCTCATTTCTAGCTACGAGCTTTTATTTTTTAGTTTTAAAAAGAAAAAAAAAAAAAAAAAAAAAAAAAAAAAAAAACAGGAAATGGGCAAAAAATGGTATTTTCTCAATTACCCATACCTGATTTTTTTTTTTAGTTTAAAAAAAAAAAAAAAAAAAAAAAAAAAAAAAAAAAAAAAAGCTGATATGGGCAAAGAATGGTATTGGGTTAGTGGTAAATCCTCCAGGAGAGGAGGAGGCGGAGGAGGAGAAAGAGCAGATAAAGACAGTGGAAGCGCTCCTTCTGGTTGTATGTGCTCTGTCTTTCAGTTATTTGATTTCCATCAGTTTCAGTTTCCTTCACAACAGCATCAATCTTCCTTAAAACCGCCCGTCTCTTTTCTTCCCGAGGCGCCTGAGCTTGAGGCTTCTATTTCTAAAGGTTTTAACTTTCTTCCTTTTGCCATTTTCTCGAGAAATTTTGGGTGATGGATTTTAATTATTATTATTGTTTTTTTTTTTTTATTTCAAGTCAGGTGCGGAAGCACCAACAAATAGCTTGGAGTTGGAGGAGCCTTCATCGCCAACAACAATATTAACGGAAGATGAAAGTTTAAACATCCCAGTAAGTGTCAACATTCAATGAATATTTAATTAATTTCTAACACTAATCTTTTTTGGTTTTCCACAAATTTTTTAAAATAATTTTTGTTATTTCTAAAGATTCGTGTTTTTGTAAAGCAAGTAATCATGACAATAATGATAATGCCAATCTTCTCATATACTTTTTTTTTTTTTTTTTTTTGAAAAAAAAATTTCAGATGAGTATTCAAATTAAAATAACTAGAGACAGTACGAGTTCAAAACCAAATGATTCATCCTCAGAAATTAGCTCTTCCCCAAGTACCAAAACTCCAAATTTGGTCGCAAGACTCATGGGTCTTGATCTTCTTCCCGATCAAGCCTACTCTCCAATCTCTTCTTCGTCAAATCTTGGGACCCCAAATAATCCTGTTGGTAAATCTCATTTAAACCACCACCTCCGACAACGCCAGCCACTGCAAAGCAAAACAAGCATCCATAGAAATAGTTTGGACGGTGAACATTTTTCAGGTACACGTTCTTTACCAGAAACTCCAAGAATATCATCCGCTAGAAGGTCAGATGTGGAACACCGACTATCGCTTCAAATCAACAAAGAGAACTTAAGTCCAGGCGAAGAAATGATTCTTTCTCGTATTTCATCATTAAAAAGAAAAGAACTCAAAATCGAAGAAGAAAATAGAAGTCCAGGTTATTATGCAAGGCAGATAGTGAAGCAGGTTAAAGGAAGTGTTAGCAGAAAAGTTGGTCTAGACATTACAAACACAGTAAGAAACAAAGAAGAGGTTATCAACCAATTGAAGTCCAAGAAAATGACCAAGATTTTGACTAAAGTTGCTCAAGATTCAAACGCAGGAAAGCAAACAGCAGCTTCTTGTTCTCCAAGACTGAAATTCTTGGAATCAAGACACAAGCCAATATCAAATGTACTATCCGATAAGGACCACAATAATATTTCTCAACCATCGGTTTCAGGAAATTCACAGGTCAATATCATGCCACAAAAGAGCAAAGCTCCAACAACAAAGCTTAAGTTGCAAGCGGTGCAAGAGCAAGAACAACACCACAGACCTATCAAGAAGTGCAAGAAAGTGCCTGAAGAAAGATTCGGTCCACCTAAACTCAAGAAACCTCCGCAAACTTCGGATATTATCCGAAATAAGCAAGAAGAACCATTTGTGAGTCCAACAGTCACCAGATCAAACATTCCTGACAAGAAATGCAAGAAAACTCCATTATCGAATGATCTCCTAAATATCACCGTCCCTGCCCTTCTTCCAGTCAAGAAAGATCCTATGCCTCCAGCCACAAAAATTCCTCAGAAACCGGTAATAATACGTTTCTATAAATTTTACTTCTTAACTTATTATAATTCTCAGGAGTTATAGTATTCTTATTCCTTGCTTATTTTTCAAGTTTAACGTGACACAATAGTTTGTGCGTGCTATAGGCACCAAAAGCTCAAGAAACGAAATGCAGCTCACAGTTATCTTGTTGTTCGAGCCATTCGTACAAGCAGCGAGAAGCGATGCATGCTACGTTCAATGCCCTAGACAGTAACAATAGGGACAGTTTTAACGTTGCAGTTGCTGCTATTGTAACCACCACCACCGGAGATGGAGCAGCAGCAGCAGAAGCAGAATATGAGTACATCACTAGAATACTAAGACGTACTGGAATAGACAAAGATACCCCAGTGTCGTTTACCAGGTGGTTCTCTCCTTCTCATCCTTTAGACCCTTCAATCTTTTATCGTCTTGAATATTTCACCACTCTTTCACCTTCTGCTACCACCATCAGTGAAAAGTACAATTCTGGTGAACTCACCCTTCGCTGTAATAGGAAGTTACTGTTTCACCTCATCGATGAAATCTTGGTCGAGATTCTAAGGCCTTACCTGAACATGAAGCCTTGGGCTTCCTCATTATCCGAGAGGTGTGATTTTAACATGCATGGTTCAAATTTAATTGATCTACTGTGTTCAAAAGTGAGAAGCTTTCCTTGCGCTGATTGTCGGGTTCTTGAAGACATTGATGCTTTAGTAGACAAAGACATGCCTCTTCTGAAAGGCCAGACTGAGGTGGCATTTGGTGAAGAAGGCGAAGGGATTGTAACTGAGATTGAGAAGGATCTGTTAGACACGTTAGTAAATGAAACGGCCGTGATTTTTTACGGTGGTGGAAATGGTGAGTAGTAAAAAATCGAACGGCATGACGTTTTAATTTAAAGAGAGACACGGAGCAGAAGGATCACATGGGGTGGTTATCACGTGATGAGATACTATTCGTCGGAAGTTGTTGGTGGGACCCTTGAGATTGGGACTTGCGAAGGGGTTTGAGTTGTACACGTGGAGTGGAGATGGATATAATCGGCAGACAACACTCACTTTCTGATTGGTTCTCAAAAGACAACAACTGGCAGAGGAATCCACACCCTTTTATCTCTCACTCACTTTTTGTATATTATATACAGTAAATTACTCCTTTTCTTTTCCTTTTTTTTTTATTTTATTTTTTTAATTTTGAATAGGTTATTAGGAAAATAACTGGGTTTTCCTAACAGAGACCATATATAATAAATTATCTGGTGTAATTACTACTATTATTGTTGTGGGTTCCGTTCTATCCATAGAGTATGGACCATGATGTGAATTATGAATTAATTGTGTTATTTCCAAGGTTTGACCTACCCAGCTATGATCACTACTGTAAATGCAGCAGAAAAGGGATTTCTTCTTTTTAATTTTTATTGAACTTTAATAATTCAATTAAAAAATGTTTTCACAGGAAAAATATGTTCCATAAATAATTATTTTTTAAAAAATGTCACCATTAAATTAATTAACGGATAAAAGAACTGATTTCTGCCCTGAAAACGCTGAAGGAATTGACTTCTAAACAGTGAAATTAGAAGTGATAAATTTCGATGTTGAACTATGCCGTTATTGAATAACCTGAATGGATAACCGATTGCGTCAACTTTTAGCTAGGATATGGTTGGATGTTTCGTGGAAGTTTGAGCCGGTGAAAGTGTCTGAACGTGAAAAGCCGATACTTAAAAAGATTGTTTTGCTTTTGCATGGACTCGAGACACAAATCTATGTATATCTGTAAATCTCGAAAGCCAGTTTAAAGTTACAACCCATATATACGGTACGTACCAGAGTTGCAATAATAGGACAAGCTGCCAACAACAAATTGAGAATATATATGTGTAAAGGGGCTGGCTAATTAAAATGGGTCACCCTCCTTTTTCTTTAAAAGAATTCATTCAAGAAAACTGTAACTCTGAAATCTGAATTCAAATTAAAATTCAAGAATCTACGAGTATTAATTAAAGAACATAAGTTTTTGCTGGCGCCAAAACTGATCAGAAGCTAATTTAAGCATAACATATGCACAGCCATACAGCCATTTATGGAAGCACCATATCATGCGGTCTCCTTGTCCATGTATAATTGAAGGGATTAAAGAAAATGGTAGAAATTGGAAATGGAGCTGTGTAGAGGGGCATAAATGCAAAGATTCCTGTAAATTTCTGGACCTAGCAAGTTACGGTTTCTGAGACCCCATTCATATGCGGTGTCAGTATAGGAGAAGAAGAGAAGGGAATAAATTAAAAATGAGAGACAAAGAAGGGGTTCTCTCCTGTATCAGTTAGATAAGGTTGGTTGCTTTGGTTGCATCATCATGAGATTCTTAAATCCGTTTGAATTGGCTAAAAGGGTTTATTATGGTAAAAAATAATCTACTTCAATCTTTCATCTCTCCATCTCGCACTTCTTCTTAATATACACATATTCTTATACAATAATATACATACAGATATGTATCCTTTTTCTGTATGAATATACAGTACAATATACCTGGAAAGTGGATATATAGTTAAGCGGGAAAAATTCAAATGCAACGTACAATTTTAAACACTATATATAGTTGGGTTGGGTCGGGTCGGTCCACATGTGAGAATTAATTAATATGGTTGTTAATAGTAGCAAACCAAATAGTGATGATGAAATCTAAGGGTTGAAATAATATGGTTGACCATTTCCATTAAATGATGTTTGGGTTGTTGAGGGCAATACTTCAACTTAAAGATCTGATGGTTTCTTACAGTTTCCTTTGCTGGGTTTTTGTGATCTTTCTTTATGAAATTTCGTGCTCACCATTTTTGGAAAGATATTAATTGCCCTTTTTCATTTTCTTTTTATTTTCACACATTTTTGTATATTAAGATTTTAAAATCTTTATTTACGTTATCATCTGATAAACAGAATTATCCGAGAATATTGAAAATTGACTATTAATAATATAGTCTCAGGTCAGGGGGGGTGAGGTCATGCTCAGATTCAGTTTTGCGCAAAACTTGGCAGATACCCTACACAATATTCCTGACGACTTCACTAACTCTAAAATCTAAATTGAATCAATCCATCTAATCAGAGAGAGACATTAAAGTATATTTCAAATTCAAATGCATTGGCCAAATAAAAAAATTAAAAAAAAAAAAAGGAGTGCGCAGCATATGGTTATACATATGATGGATCAGAGACTTACTAGTAAATAATTATACATAATTTGGACCAACATGGTCAGTTGTAGACATTGTGTTATATTATTATTTTTGAAAATGTTATGGTATATAATATTATTAGTTGCATGTGTTATTATTGTAGGTGAGTATGGCAACGTGACCATGTACAGAGAGGAGCGTCTGATGTTTTTTTAAGTTAGGAGGTAGCTCTAGGCTTTAGAGATAGATAGAGGATATATAGGGGCAGTGTTGGGTTGGCATATTATTACTGGAGGGTGTAGAGTAGGGTACAGTGGAAGAGTTGGACCCATTAGTATTATGCATAAGTCATGGAAAAGATTCATTATTGAGAGACAGCTCTATTTTTTCAGTACCATTAACGCATGCATTTTGACCAAACTTGTTTTCCTTTGTTATACTAAGGCAGTCAAGCCTAAAATCAAAATCAAAATCAAAATTTTCTTGTGAGGTGAATAAATATTATTTGAAGAGAGCGAAATTTTTTTAAAAAATTGAAAAGAATTCACTATTTTTATTAGAGAATTTTTGGAATAAATCAGAAGCTTGTGTTTCTTTTCTGAGAAAGTAACTAATAAGAAGTTGGATTGATCCACTGGCTGCCAAGAAACGTTGTAGATAAGAAACTAAAGTCCAGTCCTTGCGAGATTGCAATTTTAGTTATCAAGGGAAAACAAAGACAAGACATGTCCAAGCCCAATTCAGCCCAGCTTAGCTTCAAGCAAAGATATAAAGACCAAGAATAGAGAAAATTCTGGAAAAAGTCAAATTTATATGTTCTATTTCCAGAGCAATTTATGCTAGAGACAGATAAAAGTCTGTCAGAAATATCTGTCCAAGCCATGACTCGATGGATGGTAGCATGCCATGGGTTGTAGCTCACCACCTTTCTTCTTCCTCTTCTTCATTCTTTCATCGCTACTCCAATTTACAGGAATAATTTTAACATTGAGATCAACAATCAATGGTAGCATGCATCACTATTTTCTCACTCTTCCATTAGGAAAACTTTTCTTAAAGCTAAACTCTCTCTCTCTATTTTTGGTATTTTTTGCATACACACTCTGCATCTTTTTTTTTTTTTGGTTTTGCACACTTCACTTGCTACACATAGCCAGGTATATATAGGAAAAAAAATGAAAAAAATTGAGGAAATAAGTGCAGTAGCTCACCTACCACACCTAAAAAAAAATTCAATAGGCGTGCCCACTTGAACATGACGTTTGGATACTTCAATATTTGAAAAATGTACATATAAGTGATCACCTTTTCAAGTACATATAAGTTCTCTTCCAACAGGAGCTTTTCCTGAAATAAAAATAAGAATAAGAAACAATTTACATTTGCTAAAGATGATCAATGTATGCATCTTCAATGTAGCTTCCATATTTAGTAATTACATTCGCCATGAGTTGCTCTACGTTCTGCTTAATTAGACATTTTAATCAAGCTTTATTTCAAACTTATGAGTTTCCAGTTTCTATATAAATAGATGTTGAAATTTATAATAACTTAAACCGTTGCGAAATTTCAAGTTGTTCAATCTGCTTCATCATCTCTGCTGATTCGTACATTAGCTGCTGCATATAGAATTAGTAAGCTTGAGAAAATCACAATTTTAGACCTTGTCTTATTCTTTTTTTGAGTAAAAGGGAGAAGTAAGCTCAAGAAAAACCACGTATTAGCTAGGGTGAGCTACACCACACACACATCAATATTAGACCTTCTCCTTTAGACATAAGATTAGTGTTAATTATATTAAGGATAATCTCGGACACAAATCTTGTTTAGGAACCCACAAAATAGAAGTCTAACCTGAACTTTTTGCTCTCTATCAACACTGTCAGCTTGCACTTTTACGGTACCGTTCTACTGTCTTTTGCATGCTGAAGCATCACAAAAACAAGATATGACCAATAATATTAGCTTTCTGAAGGTACAAGAAAAGGCTAAACACATTGCGATCGATTTGTATCAGTTTAGAGACATTACGGCTTAGGTTTCCTTCTATATATTAGGCAATGAATATTTCAACCTCTTACCAGCTCAAAGTCGATCTACCTAGATTTTAGCAGTGATAATTCCTATTTATTCCTTAGGGTTTTGTAAAGTACACTAACAAGGACGTCGATTGTAAAATTAAGCGTACAATTAGAGAATTTCACTCGAGTTTGGATACAGGAATCGACAATTACATTTTAATTTTCTTTTTTTTCCTTTTCTTTTTTGTTCACGTTAAGTGGGTCGGGATAGGTGTGAATGCATTAAATAAGAGATAAATGGGAGAATTGAGAAATAATCTTGCTAACATGGAGATTATGTGGCATGAAATGTTGCGAAAATTAATCTACGTAGGTGCCAACACATTAGAATTTGGTTCCACAATTGTCTAACTGTATTTTTAGACATGAAAATTTATTAGAGATACCAAATTTCAAAAATTCAAAAATTAAATTGATAGTGTTTTTCATTCAGACAGAAAAATTTTGAAAGTTTAAACATCAAACTTATAATTTTTCCAAAAAGGAGAGGCGGATCTATGGAAAAAAACAGGACTAACTTATAAATTTTTTAACTTGTATTACAAGTGTTAAGACAATGATTTTGCAAGTTAAATTATTTAATATATGATTTTATGAATTAAGGTGTCGAATAAATATAATTTTACAATTTAAAAAATTTAACACGTCATGCCGTAACTTGGGAGTTGGGAGTGCAAGCAGACTTTTGTTCTAAACTTTCTCTCTATCCCATTTCAGAATTCTCTGCACCAGAATTTAGCTCACGCTACGCGGCCCAATAGTAGGCCCAAAATTGAAGGAAGAGAAATAAAAAAATTAAGTCAAGAAAAAAGGAGTGGCGAATCTATGGAAGAGGCAGGACAAACAGGCACAAAGAAGAGAAAAATGGGAGAGAAAAGAGAGGACGGTATCGGTGGTAAAAATTCATCATCGAAGACGAAGTGGCCTCTCATAAAACCTAAGAAAAATCTCCAGATTACTCGCATCAAAGATGCCGATCTCTTTACTGTATGTTTCCTATATTAATTTCTGCCGTACTCATATATACATAACTTGTTGATTGGTTTGCTGCAATTGCTGGTCGGTAATTGTCAATTGTTAGAATGGATCAAATTCCGTCTTAGCATTGAGAACTCTTGAAAGGTTTAAACCTGATTCTGATTTGTTACTGTTTTCTTTTAATTCTTCTTGTCATTTTTGGATTGAGTCTGTGGGTGCAAGGCATGTTAAGTTTATTGAATGACTGCTTGGTTAATAATTCAGGATAGGAATTCGTAATTTGTCTTGCTTTGAGCTTGTGTATGTATATATGTTTACTTTTATGTTCATTTTTGCTCATAACATTATGCGAGGATAGTCTTGGCTTTGGCTCATTTAGACTTTGAAGTTGCAGATGTAATATTTTCTTTCACCATTGTAATAGTGTAGCTTTTGTATATAATATTCAGGTGCAGGATTTCTTCACATCTGCAGAATCAAAGGCATTCATCAAAGCTGCAGAATCTATTGGTTTTGTTCACCAGGGGAGCCTTGGTCCAACAAGAGGAGAAGCATATAGAGATAATGATAGAATATCTTCAAATGATCCTGCTCTTGCCAATGCAGTATGGGAGTCTGGACTTTACAAATTATTTTCTGATATTAAAATAAGAGGAAAAGTTGCTGTTGGCTTGAATCCAAATATAAGATTTTACAGGTTTTGTTTGATAGTCTTGCCTCGTATTTGTCCTTAATTTTTATTTTAATATGCAGTACTATGATAATCACACAAATCTAATGCTCGGTACTTAGTTGGTGAAAGTTTTTCTTTGAGAAATAAATTGGTTTTATAAGGAATATTTTTTATTTGATGACTCCAATTTCTATTTAGGCTTAGTTTGAGTCAAGTTCAGTATAGCGACAATTTGTGTAACCTAAACTTATTTCTCATACTGTAATTTAGTTCTTGCCTATTCATATTTCCCTATTTTTACCTTGTAATTACATGCAATTTTCTATTCAATGAGTTTTCTACTCTTCAGGTACAAGGTGGGCCAGCGTTTTGGACGACATATTGATGAAAGTGTTGATCTTGGGGATGGGAAGCGCACACATTATACTCTTCTAATATATTTAAGTGGTGATTCTAGAGCCAAAATTAAAAAGGAACCAAATGGCTCAAAGGATTCTCCTTCAGAGCCTTTAGTTGGAGGAGAGACTGTCTTCTATGGTTCAAGAAATGGTGTTGTGGCCGTGGTAAAATCATATTTCTAATTCCTATTTTTACAAATTTATTTTTGTTTTTGGAGTCTATATTTGTCCCTTCCTTCATTTTATTTGTAAGACAACCTTGTTCTCCTTTTCCTCGTGGATGAGCTTTAGCTTTGATTGGTTAACTGTGCCTATTATGCTATTTGAACCCTGTAGGTCGCCCCTACTGAAGGGATGGCTCTACTGCACATTCATGGAGACAAATGTATGCTGCATGAAGCACGAAATGTTACAAAAGGTGTCAAATATGTGTTCCGCTCTGATGTAATTTTTGCTTGAAGAGTGGTTATCATTTTCAAAAGAAGCAAAATTGGTAAGTTTGCTTTTGTTTTTGAACCTCTTGTTCTGTACAGTAGCATTTTAATTTGTACCTATTTCTTTGCCTTCGCTTCTGTATCCATTGTTCTGCAATGTGTCATTTTAACCTTGATTGGGCAATGATGCACAGTTTATATCTTCCTATCTCCACATAAAAACTTCTTGTTTGGGGTGGGGGAATTCTTGTGTTTACCATTCTTGTTCACTTATTAATATCTCAAATTGACAATTAGCTTAATAGCATTATAACCATGGCAAAGTAGATTTTTTTTAATCTGACCATAGTAAATGCATGTGTTTACCTATTGGAAAAAACTAGCTAGGAGTAGACCTTTTACAATCCAAAACTAAAACCCCCCGGCCCCCAACCCAGACTCCTCCTTTCCTCTTCTTCCTTAATGCCAATTGGATATAGTAGATTTTAACCTTTAAAGGTCCTGTTAATCACAGGAAGCAATGAAATTGAAATATTTATAAGACATCCTAGTTGTCATCAATATTCATTTTCTAATATTGTGAAAAAAATACAAGGGAGCATTTCAATGTCCATGAAGAGAATATATTAGCCTTCATCTGACTGTGAAAAAAAAAAGAGAGGGATCTATTAAAAATTTATTGAGATATGTAGACAATTCAAAATATTATCAGCCTCACATCATTTATAATTAGGAAAAGGTAATCCAAGAAAAGAAAATTCGCCTTTGACTGCACTGCTCAGTCACTATGTCTCAGTTAACCACTCGGCACTTGTTTCTGACTTCTCCATTTTCAACTACTCCAACATCTCCAAGTTTCACCATTGAAGCCGCAAATTCTCTGAAGAACAAACCTTGATCCTTGGCAAACAATTCAACAATCCATCTAGTCCTGGGATCACCAAATAATGCTTGATCTGATCCGAAAATACCTTTTCCTTGCATTAGTTGCTTGTAATAATCATTGTCAAAGGTTGAAGAGGTCGAATCCAAAAACTCTCCTGCACCTTGATCCTTGTTTGGCTTCAGGCATTTCTTTCTTAGCTTCTCTGCAAACTTGTTGTTCATGCTTGGATCAATGTCATGAGTTAAAGTAAAGTTGTGAAGCCGAGCTTCAAATGAAGAGCAGTGTGAAAACCCTAGGGTGTGGCCACCTGATAGAGCAACCATCTCTTTGGCTCCTAAACCTCTCTTGGCAAAGCTTTGAATAAGTTGTGTCACATTGAAAATTGGAGCTGGTAGGTTAACAGTATCATTAGCTTTGGACACCCTTCCATCCTTCCTTCCCTTTAGTACATTCCAGAAAGGTCCTCCAGACTGATGAAAAATATTGAGAAAGAGAAGATAATGAGAACATAGAAGGAAAACATAAGTTTGCATTTGAAACAAAATTATGCCAAATATTGGTGTCATTTTTCATTAACTATTAGCTTTTACAGAGTATATTGTACTTTACCATCGCCACTGCATCTCTTGCTGCTACAGCTACGATATCTGCACATGAGACAGTGTTTGGGCAAGCCATCTCAAGCTTGGCTTTAGCATCATCAATCACATAGAATGATCGAACTGAAACATTGGGAGGACCATCTTTCTCTGCTTTGTTTCCAGGAGTGGAGTCCAGCAAAATTGAGGCATCGCATCCCTATCAATAGATAACCAATGAGACTGACAGTAATTCAGCATGCTTTTGCATGTGTCCAGCCAAACTTGTTAACCATGTGATTTTGTGGTTATTAATTTCGTGACATTGGAAAGTCAAATTTAATTGTTGGGAGCTTATGTGTGCATACGTTATTATGTGAGTCGTAATGTATGCCTGCATAAATTTTATGTGTTCTCTTGCAAGTGCATGTACAGTATTAGATTAAGAGAGATCATTACCCTTATGAAACAATCATGGAAGAACATTCTAAGGATACGTGCTGGGACTCTAGAGTCATGCATAGAAGCATTCTGAACTGTCTCTAAGATGATTTTCTCAGCTTGTGGACATGTTCGATCATAGTAATAAGCATCAAGCATACCTTGTGAGCGTGAAATCAAGATTAAGAGAAGGGAAATAATTACTGCGTATGAAATCTTTTGTGCAAAAGCTGCCATTTATTAGATTTCAGACGAGGAAAAAAATAAAGATAAGAAAGAATAACTATGGATGTGATAAGGGAAATATGGCAGTATATATAGTGATCTGTAGACTATAACATTTGACAAATTTCTGTAGATTTCATATACTTTCAAGTTACTCCATGGAAAATAGAAGCTGCATTTGGTTTGTGCTTTGAGACCAAGTATCTCCACCTACGCTGCAAAGTGCATGCTATATGTTGTACAACCCAACAAAAACTATTTGTGTGGTTTAGACCTGTAGTACTGAGTGACCTGTGTCTCTTTTTTTTACCAAATGAACATTCCTTGTTAGAACTTCGAGGTAAGCTTTTAAATTTTTTAAAGCAAAAAAAAAAAAAAAAAAAAAAAAAAAAAAAAAAAAAAA
>CANUEP010015842.1:0-12856 GCA_947857235.1 Jatropha podagrica | reverse complement strand
TTGTGTGGCAAGTTAATTTTTAGTGGAAACTCTTGCGAAATTTTCGTAGGAATTTCTTTAACATTATTTCTATATATAAAAAAAAAAAAAACACAAAACAAAATGTAAATTACTTGCCTCCTTATGGAAATTTAACCACTCTTAATTTGTGATCTAGCTTTAATAAGTGACATAAGACGGTGCTCCGGCACCGAATGTGGCATCCGTCGTCTGGTTCTTCGGGATTAGGCGGCGGGTGTTACAAAGCACTACCACAAATAATAAGCGCGTCCACCTATTTATTAGTGCTGATAACCCTAGCATATGATCATAGCTCCACCAAACAGAACGGGTTGATAACCCGAGCATGCTCACATATCACAATACATCTCATCATATCACATTTTAATCATGTATAGTAGAGCCTAAAATAAATGCATTCTCCCACAATAAATCTTGTTTCTCATTCACCATTCCTTATTAAAAAACATTCTATAATTAACACTTATTATTTCAAAATCTCTTAATTTACAACTTATAACATCCATCAAAATCAATTCATATTTCAAGCAAAGACCTTTCTTTCATAATGCCTTCATTAAAAATACTAATTATCAACTTTAAATCACTCTTTAAAATCATTAAATCCATTTCTTTGAACAGTTAACCATAAAATTCAATTTACCATTTCAAAACCTTCTTTAAGTCATGAAAAATACTTACACATTGTAATTCAAATTGAAGCTTAAAACCATCACCAAATTACTTATTAATAAGCTCATTTAAATTAAAATCTAGCTTGAAAATCAAAGAAACACAATGGCCCTTAACCTTACCAAGGTTCGGCCTCTCTTCCAAATCAATGAGGAAATGACTTCTTTCCAAATTAATTTCATAAATCATAAGGAAACACATTTCAAAACTCATTCAAGTTCAAATTAAGCATAAAAATCAAAGGACACAAAAGTGTTCTTCACCATGAGTGGTTTGGCCACTCTTAGTTAGAGGGGAAAGGAATGTTTGCTTTCCCTTCCAATCATTCTTCCATTCTTAAGAGTCATGGAAAATCACATTAACACATTCAATTATCCATTCTCTAACACATTTCACCAAATTCCCCAAAATCAATCAAAAACTTAAAAATTGAAACTTAAAGAAAATGAGAGAGGAAATGAAGTAGTAGTGCACTAACCTCTCAATTAAGCTTAAACAAGCTTAGAAAACTCTATTCCTTAGCCTTCTCTTTGCCTTTTAAGGATGGTTCTCCAACCTCTTCAAAGTAGGAGAAAATCCCATCAAAATAAAAAATTAACATAGGAAATGAAAGGAGCATGACTTAATGCATTAATTTCATGTTTAATCCTAGAATTCTACTTATAGAATCATAAAACCCAAAAATTACAACTTCAATTCTCTAAGTCTTTATTCATAATTTCCAACTCCTACTATTTATTTCTTAAGGTTTAATCACAATTCTTTGGTTTAATTAGGTAGTTTGGTGGTAATTTGAGGGAAAAAAATGAAAGAAAAATGAAGGAAGAAGAGAAGAAGAAGTGGCGTGGAGATGGAGATGGAGATGGAGATGGAGATGGAGAAGAAGAAAGAGAAGTTGTTGCTTGGTTGGTAACTTAAGTAGCAAAGTCAAACTTGGCTTCCCCATTTTATGCCAAATGAATGGCCAAGATCAAGTCCTAAGTAATCTCATCCAATGACTCTAAATATTCCTTAAATAACTCTCTTCCAAATATTATTTAACTCCATAAATTAATTAAATTACTCCACAAAAATAATTCCTCATTTATTCTTTAATATATTGCACCAAAAATAATATTCATTAGTTGCCGCAATTCTCCAAAAATATTCATGAAATATTTTCTACCCTCCTAAATTATGCAAACATACTCCAAAAATATTAAATAAAGTATTAGACACATATAGTAATTTTTTCGGACCGAAATAATATCAAGTCCCGGACCGATGGTACTATTCATAGATCGATAAATTACTATTAACGACATTGAAAAATAGTCCGTTATAGAGCTTGTTAGACGATGAACTAGGCAAAGAAGATGTAAAATATCTAATGATTATGTAGTCTATTTGGGGGAGAATGAATATGATGTTAGGCAAGTGTAGATCCACTTAATTATGGTGAAGTAATGGTTAGTTCAGAAAGTGATGCATGGAAAAAGGCAATGATTGATGAAATGGAGTCAATGTCTAAAAATGAGGTATGAGAGCTTGTTAAATTACCAAATGGTTTTAAACCTATTATTTGTAAGTGGGTGTATAAAACCAAAAAGGATTTAAATAGAAAAATAAATAGATTTAAGGCTAGATTGATAGTTAAGGGTTTTACCCAAATAGAAGGTATTGACTTTAATGAAACATTTTCTCCTATTTTCGCCAAAGATTCTTTTAGAATTATTATGGCTTTGGTTGTGCATTTTGATTTAGAACTTCATCAAATGGATGTAAAAATTGCTTTTTTAAATGAAAACTCAAACGAAGAAGTTTTTATGGTGCTACCTGAGGGATTTATAATTTTTGGTAAAGAACATTTGGTGTGTAAGTTAAATAGATCTATTTATGGTCTAAAACAAGCTTCTAGGCGATGGCATTTGAAATTTGATAAAGTTATGTCTAACCTTGGTTTTATCAAAAATAAGATTGATCAATGCATATATCATAAGGTTAACGGGAGGAAATTTATTTTTCTTGTTTTACATGTTAATGATATTTTGTTTGCTAGTAATGATTTGGCACTATTGTATGAGATTAAACTTTTGTTGTCCAAAAGTTTTGATATGATAGACCTAGGTGAGACATCTTTTATTCTTGGGATTGAAATCATTAGAGATAGGTCTAGAAAAATTTTGGGACTTTTGCAAAGATCTTACATAGATAGAGTACTTAAACATTTCAATATGGAGAATTGTAAGCCTTAGCATGTGCTAATGACAAAAGGAGACAAGTTTAGTAGGAATTAATGTTCCAAGAATAACTGAGAAGCAACCTATGGTTAATATCCCTTATTTTAGTGCAGTGGGAAGTTTATTTTACGAACAAGTATCCACTAGACCTGTCATTTTTTATCCTGTGGGTGTGCTTGGTAGATAAATGTCTAATCCTGGTTGGGAACATTGGATGGGGTGCTAAGAAAGTAATGCGATATTTGAAGCATACTAAATATTATGTGCTTTTTGTAGGAGAGATAAAGAACTTGAGGTGATGGATTACTCTAATTCAAATTTTGTTGATCGTGTAGATGATATGAAATCCACTTTAGGATTCATTTTCATGTTAGCTGGTGGGGCTATATCTTGAAAAAATGTTAAACAATCTCCTGTATTTTCATCTACTATGCATGTTGAGTACGTTGCATGTTTTGGGGTGGCAACTCATTCTATTTACGTAAAGAATTTTATTTTTGGGCTCATGGTAATCGATTCTATTTCCAAGACAATGAAAATATATTATGATAGCATGCCAATTGTATGTTTATCTAACAATAATAAAGGCTCCAGTGGCTCTAAGGATAATTTGAAGAAAATTTCTCACTGTTCAAGAGATGGTAAGGAACAAAGAGATAGAGTTAGAGCATATTTCAACTAGGGACACACTAGCAGATCCTATGACTAAGGCAATCCCGAGTTTTTTAAAATTCATGTGATGAATATGGATGTAATTGAGTCTTTTGTTATTCTTGATTATTAAGAGTTTCATTTTGGTTGTAACTATTGCTTTATTGTATGACTCTTTTCATAATAATAGATTTATATCCTATTTTAGGATATTATTGCTTGATATAATTATCGATGATCATAAATTCATATAATTATAAATGTTGGGTATAATAGTTTGATTTCTGAAAATTTTAGAAAGTCTTAAGTTGTACTTAAGCATGATTATTTATCAACCTTCTTGGCAAAGCATAAATAAGATCTTGCTAGAGACTAAAAACTGGACAAAGTTGAAATTAACATATTTTGATCACATAATGGTGCTAATTTTCACACCACATTAAAATAAAAATAGTTCATGTAAATAAAAAACCTAGTTTTGTAATTATAGATTATCTTATATCCATAATTGATACAAAGATTGCCATAGTTCGAAATTAGTTGTTTATCGGATAGAACTGTGATGCTTAGAGCATTCTTTTAGGTTATGATGTTTTTTAAATGAGTGGCCACATAAAAGTTTTCTTTTTTGCTAACCAAGAGTCATTTTCTAAATAAAATTTTTTATTATAAAATTAACAATCAAATGACATCTAAGTGGGAAAATGTTAGAAATATAATTATTTGGGCTTATTGATTGTGTTTTATAAAATATTTCGGTTAAGCCTTATAGTCCAATAGGTCTAATTTAAAACCCATTATTAAGGAGTGATTATTAAAGTATTGATAGGCCAGTTAGATGTGTTTGGCTTAAGTGTGGTTAAATCCTAATTTGGGTTAGGATTGTATATTCTATTAGAGTTATGATGGGAGACCCTAATAGTTTCCTATATATATAGACTATGTCCTCTCTTTCTAGTCTACGTCGTAAAAACACAAATTATTCTCCACCCATTAAGAGTTTGTGGACATAGAGAGAAAGCAGTTGGTCATACCACATACAATTATGCATGGCTATTTCTATTTAATTCAACCTAGCATTTAGGATCAAGATGGTGTCAATAGAAGTAGACAAGAGAACTTGCAAGTTATTCTATTTTCTATAATTCCAATTCATATAGAAGTATCTTGGGCACTTAA
Source organism: Jatropha podagrica (assembly GCA_947857235.1). Taxonomy (NCBI): domain Eukaryota; kingdom Viridiplantae; phylum Streptophyta; class Magnoliopsida; order Malpighiales; family Euphorbiaceae; genus Jatropha; species Jatropha podagrica. The sequence continues at coordinate 8,114 of CANUEP010015842.1, read as the reverse complement.
ATTCTAACAATTCAACAGTCACATCTTAGATAGATTTTATTTCTCCTTGGTTTTTATAAATGGTGGACCTGAGTTGCCCCTTGTAGTTTGACATTTCTTTGATTTTTGGTGATCTCAACTCATGACTTCAAATTACTGTTTTTTAATTGGTGTGTCTTGCTATCATTAGTAGTTATTTTTTAAAGTTGCCAATCGAATACCTTACTAGTAGGGATGCTATAATAGCACTATTGTCTATCTATTGTTCTTTCAAAATCGATAAAGTTGTTCATACTGATATGGACTCCAACTAATAAACTTCCAGTCCTTTGTCAATATATGGATGCTAGCTATTACAAATTTATCCTTTTTCACTTCTAAAGCATCTTCTCTCCCTTGACTTCTTTCTAGCAATGTATCTATTTGGAACAAAAAGCTAGAGAATTGGTCAATTCCTTTAATTGATTTCCTTCCTTGGAACTCTTGCATGGAACCTTCTTTCAAACCCTTGTGGAAGTCAATTGGTATTTGAGATCTCCCAGGTTTGTGTTGTTATCCCATTCTTACCAATCCTTAGTTCTTCCAATGCTCCTTTTGTGCATGACTAGTAATTATTATTAAGATTAATGGATTGGTTATTAATGTTGAGGCATGAAATAAGAAGTTTGAAGTTGATTGATGATAATAGTGATGTAAAGATAACATTGAAAATCTTGGAAGTGTTTCCTAAACAGATTTTAAAAGTGAAAATATTAAGATTTTAGGGGAATTCTTATAGCTTTTCTATAGATTTCAGTTTAGATTTGTGCACGTTTAAGATAGTAATAACATGATAAAAATTTTTAATTATTGATTATGGACTTAGTGCTTTTTGGCATAGTGTTTGACATCTATTACTTATTTTATATTGGGAGCTAGATGTTTTATCTATTGACTAGGTAAGGGGTGTTAGTTTTAGTGTTATCAAAGCAAAGGTTTAGACAGTTAAAGGTTTTAGTTAAAAAGAGAATATCTATAAGTATATGTACATGCCAAATGAGTCAAGAATAAGCTATAATTCTAAAGCAATTCTCCTCTGATTTTTGTTAGACATAAAATGTCTATAGATACTTGGATCATGACATAGAATTGACCAACTCATTGGGACATAGTGTCGAAGTGAGTAGAGTATATAGAGAACTACTACTATTGATTCATGGGTATGTCTTTCAAGGCAGTCTGGTAAAGTTCCCCTTTAAAGAATTTGAGGTATTAAGTAAGAATTAATTACTCAAATGCCAAGTGATAGTCGAATTTTCTTTATTTGATAAATTATACATTTATGTGAATTCTTAATAGTATAACTAAATAGATATGATTATATAAAGTACAATGTTGACTTGTATATTCTAGTACTGGTCATGCCGAGCTTGTAAATTTATCTTAAGATTTGGGATTTGGAAATGTTATTGATTGAAATTTATCTTTAAAGTGCTTACAAGCATGCATGTGTATAAGTATGTGGGAAAGTGTACTTAATGAAGTAACACATTGAAATAGGATTTTTAATGATTTTAAATGAATAAACTATATGATATCTTAATATCTTCACATGTAGTGGTTAAGTTCCTATTAAGCAAGGAATTTATCTAAGTGCTTTCGAGCTTTGTAAGTTGTATATGCTTTGTAAGTTACTATATATGAATCTTTAATTGCCATATTTAAATTACATTAATGTTATCTTATTATATTCATATGTGTAGAGCCTGCTTTTGATTTTAAAATGGGTTCTACCACATAAACTTGAGCTTTATGACTTGTATATGCCTTGATGTGTATATGCATATTATATGAGAATATGCTTTTAAAATATCAATTTAGTTATTTAACCTTGAAAATATCACTAATGATTTTATATGTCATTGATTTTTAATACTAGTTTCTATGAGAGATGTATAAAGGTGCTTCATATGAATGATTAAAAGGAGGATTTCAAGAATCTAATCAATTTGTAAGGATGATGAGTGTTTAAAAGTGATTTTTTGTCACTGATTTGATTGAAAAGTGGCTTTAGTTGCCAATTAATTGAAAAACTGAAGCATTGTAGCTTTAGTCACCATGTTCGTGAAAAAGTGGTTTTAGTCACTATTTGATTGAAAATGGTTCATTTAAGTTTAGTCACCAAAAGTTTTGAAAAAAGAGGCTTTTGTCACCTATTTAGTGTGAAAATGGTTCATTTAGCTTTATTCATTAAAGGTTTTGAGAAAGAGGCCTTAGAGAGTCAATTAGAAAATCCTCAGGCTTATTAAACAGCACACTAATAACTTTTGCATGATAAATTATAGTACATGACTCCTATAGATGCTCAAATTTTTCCCTAGTGGCTCAATGATGAAAACCTTTTTTTAACATAAGATTTACTTGATACTCTCGATCGCTTCAGTTCTCGGACCAATGGTCCATGGCCAAGATAATGCACATGTTTGCCTATTTTTCTTTTTTGTGTTACCGAGCATTTTGCAATGAAACCGACGCTAGGATGCATTTCGGGTTTGCTTGACCCACTTTCAAGTGCACCACCTTGTTTTGTGTGCCAATCGATTTGATTCAGTAAAGTGGGCCCGTCTTGATTTTGGGATTCGCTAGTGGCATTTGCCACATAAGCCCTAAAATAAGGCAGCCCCTCCCATTTGCCTATAAATAGGCCTTGTGATTAGTGGCAAAGGAGGAATCTTTGGATCAACTTAGGGAAAATATTGCATTTTAAAAACTAAACCCTAATCAAAGTAATAAGTGGTGTTTTCTACTTTGATCTTCGGTTTTATTCATTCATCTTTGAAAAAAAAAAAATCCATTGATGTTGATAAAAAAACCCATAGCCACACACATTTAATCTCAAATTCAGATCTTTGGTTTATGAATCAATTTTTTTGGTGTTCTTCTATCCGATATCTCAAAATCTTTGGAATCCTTCAAAAGGTAACTTCTGGGAGCCATTAATCTGTTTCTTCAAATTTTTCCTTTCATTTGGGTATGAAAGACACCATTTATTTGATTGGTTGGGAGAGAAATCATTGAATAACCAATAGCTCTTGATCGTGTTAGGAGTGGCGCACTCCAGTGCAAGGGGCGCACGCCCCTGCTGTGGCACACACCACTCCTCTTGCAATCAGGGAGCTTAGTTATTCCGCTCTATAACCCTTTGATCAGCGTAAGTTCCTAACAATAATATGTGGCGCACGCCCCACCCAAGTGGTGCATGTCACTTACTCTATGGCACAAGACGCTTTAGTTCAGAGGTTCAGAACTTTAAAAATCAATAAAACAGACCCGACTTGCAGATCTAGTGGTCAAGCACTAGGCTTTACTATTTTGGAATGCATTTTTAACCATAAATGGCTTGAATAAACACCAATAAACAAGATATGGGTTGTGATGGGTGTATTTATTCATCAACTATGATGAACATCAGAACCCTGAATTCTAATCTTGTCTAATTTTTAGATTAATGCTGTTAGTTTACTATCTTTTATTTCCAAGTACTTTAAATTCTAGTCCTTTTCTTATTATGCACTTTACTTTATGCTCTTTAGTTTATATGAATCTAACCCATTTAAGTTTAGTTTAGAACATCTTAACATTAACATTCATCATTTTCGTCATTATTGAATGAATGTATGTTTCGTGATTCTGTGGATGCTTATTCATTTATGTGTTTTTTGTTCTTTATGGTTGAGTTAGTGCTTTATCCTTATGAGCTTAATGTAAAGGACCTTAATGGGCCCTATTAGTACCTGATTGTAATAAACTAGTTGGGTTAGGAAATTTTAAAGGGACAAATGTGTAGAACGTATTTTAGAAAGATGGTTGTAACTCTTTTTCTCTTCCTCCCTTTTCTTTGGATGGTTTAATTTTATGATTTATGTGATTGATAATATGCATGTTTGACACGTTTTGCAAAATTGCATTGAAACTAGTTTTACATCTCAATTCAAGTTAATCTTATTATTAATTATTATGATTTAATAGACAATTACGAGGTTGATTTAAACCCAGTGGCTCGGGTGCCTAATACCTTTCTGAAATCTTACCTAACTTCCTTACCCAGTCTCTAATTTAAAATTGAGTTAGTCGATTGCGAAGAATCAGCTAATTCAAGAATTTTTAATAAAGAAGATGGCGATTCCAAAATAAAACTGTTATCAAAGTAAGAGACCCTTTTTCCAAGGATTAATGAATGTGTCAAATAATGAAAACCAAATTTCATAAATAAAATCAACCAATCCCATTCAATTTCCCTTTTAACAAAAATATAGCATCCTTAAGTCCCTAATCGCAGAGCTCAGTAGATAGATCTAGATACATTTTAATACATAGTACTATATATTGAAAGATGATAAAAAAATAGGAATTTCTGTAGTAACTCTACGGATTAAAAGTAGAGCTTATCTTAACCAGCACAATGTCTACCTCCTAGGAAAAATTTAAGGGAAGGTTGAGCTTTCACAACTCAGTAAATAATAATAAATAATGTGTAACCCAAACAATCATGCAAAATGCTTTTCTAATTTATATAATGAACACCTGATCAATCAAGTGCATGTCACAACATCAGCACTCATAAAAAATATCACCTTCAAGTGATAAAAAAATGGAGATTGGTGAATGGCATCACAAAATCCCGACAAGTCGTCCTCATATATGGCCTGTCCTCTCATCCGTGTGGACTAGGGATCCGACCCCCATATATGACCAGCCGGTCTAATCTTCAGTTGACCAGTCCTCTCATTGCTTTTCCATTCTCTCTTTCTTTTTATTACTGACAGGAGGCCACCCTGTGGTTAGGGGTAGAGGGAGGGCAGGACTGGGGGGAGCCTGGGTGAGGATGTGTAAATTTTTTGCTCTTTCCATAAAAGGAAAATTTGAAATAGAATGATCTTGATTGATGTTATTTAGCAAATTAATTTTCTTTTATTAAACCTATTTATTAATCCTCAAAAATGATGATCCTTTTTATAAAAGGCATTTGCAAAAGTATCTTACATTGGTAAGAGTTTTAGTTTTTAGGAGTTGCCATCCTATTTAAGGAAATTCTTGAATTAGTTGATTCCTTAGAATTGACTAACTCAGTTTTAAATCAAAAATAGACTTCGAGAGTTAGGTATGATTATGGGAAGGTGTTAGGCACTGATATCGCCCAATTAAACTAGTCTCCTGTTTGTCCATTAATTCACAATGGCTTAATAATACAATTAACTAAAATTGAGATGTAAAATATATTTTAATGCAATTTTGAAAAATGTGTTAAACATGCATATTATTAATCACATAAACATGAAATTAAATCAACCAAAGAAAAGGGGGATGAGAAAAGAATTATAAATCAATTCCTATTAATACAATCTACCCTTTAACCCTCTAAATTTCCCAACCAATTATTACATTCCAGCAACAAATAGGACCCATTTATATCTTTTACATTTAACCAATATATAAAATTAAAATAAAGCAAATAAAGAAACATCCAACCAACACAAACAACATCATAAATAACATCCACAGAATTACAATATACTTAGAACCCATAAGACATTCATTCGTTGAAATAATGTTTAAATGATGCATGTTCATATTCCAAAGTTAGAATTCATGGTCTCGATGTTCTCTATGAAAGGTGAACAAATACACCAATCACTAGTTAAAATCTTATTTATTGATGTTTGTTAAATCTATTTGTGGGCAAAAACACATCCTAGACTAATTAAGATTGGAGATTTGCCACTAGTATCTAAATCATGACAAATTTATTTATTATTAGCATTCTAGACCTTTGAACTAAAGTGCTTGGCGCCATAGGAAAAGTGGTGTGCACCATAAGGGTGTGGCATGCTTTGCATAGTGGCGCTAGGCCATTCCTTAATAAGAAAGGTCATGGAGAAGAAATAGAGCCACTAGGGTGGATTTATGATAAACTAGAGCTAGCCACTTGCTTGTGGCACAAACTACATGTAATGGCTTGCACCACAACAACTATCAATGTGCTACTTCAGCACAGAAAGCTGCTTTCGGTTGATCTTGGGTTTTTCTCACAACCAGGCTAAAAAATGGTATTTAAATACCAAAATGAAATGAAAAAGAGATGGAGAAATGTATTAAAGGGCCTTAGAAACTAGCTTTTTTTGAAGATTGACAAGGGTTTGAACAAGAATGGATAAAGAAACCTGAAAGCTGAGTTATGATCCAAGAATTCGAGTATGAGGTTAATGTGTTTATGGGATTTTCAATGAATCACAACTAAAATAAAATTGAAACACAAGTTTTCTTTGATTTTTAAGTTGAGTTTTGAAAATGCAGTAAGTTCCTTAAGGTTTCCTAAAAAATCCACCTCTAGCACACTCCCCAATGGCCTATTTATGGGCAAATGGGGATGCGTGGCTCTATTTTAGAGCTTACCAATGCCACTAGTGCGCCCAAAATAGGGCCAAACCCATTTTTACCAAATCGAGCCGAGTGGTATGCAAAACGAGGTGATGCACCAGGAAGTGCGCTGGGTGGGCCCGAAGTGCTTCTCAAGCCCGATTTCGTTGCAAAATGCCCAGTAACCTAAGAAAGTAAAAGTGCTTCAAGATGTGTCTTGCCTCAACCACGTACCATTGGTTCAAAAATCAGGACATCAAGAATTTTGATCCAAACTTATTTAGAAAATGGTTTATCATCACTGGGTCTTTAGGTGCAAAATCAGGACGATCGAGATCTTTTGCTTTTTGAGTAAGATGTTGTCAAAGTATAAAGTAGATGCATAAGTAAGAAAATACTTATCTGGTAGTTGCTTTATTGCTGAGTTTGGTTAGGACAAGGCGAGTGCCCTTTGGACGGGGTTTGCATTCTTTGAATGGATTGGATGGATGAAGTGCTCCAATTTGGTGGCTTTCTTGATGTAGGTTGCCATTTGGCATTATTGCATGAAGGAAATGCATTATTGCCATTTGGCATTATTGTTTGGTAGCTTTTACGGTTGACTATGCCATTTACCAACTTTTTTTTTGAAATGCTCCATTATGGGAGGTTGCCATTGAGGACGTGAAGGTGCGGATGAATTGTGGCATGGTAATTGTTGACAGCTTCAATGGATGAATGTCTTCTTTGAGGGGCTTAGGTGCATCACTTGAGACATCTTGGTTTTGAAATGCTCAAATGATGGAGGTTGTTCTTTGGATGTGTAGGGTGGAGGAAATGTGTCATGGTGATTGTCGACGGCTTCTATGGCTGATTGCCCTAACTAGCGACTTTATTTTGAAATGCTCCACTATGAGAGGTTATCACTAAGGATATAAAGGTGCAGAGGGATTGTGCCATGGTGGTTATTGGCGGCTTCAACGGATGGGTGTCTTCTTTGAAGGGCTCGAGTGTGCCACTTGGGACGGCTGATTTTGAAATGATCCACTTTGAGAGGTTGTCCTTTAATTGGTGGCTTCTTCGAAGGGCTGTGGGAGCCTCGGGGGACATTATTTCTAAAATGCTCTACTTTGGGAGGTTGTCCTTTGGACGGTGCCTTCTTTGAAGGGCTTTAGGTGCCTTGGGGGACTATGGTTTTGAAATGCTCCACTTCAAGAGGTTGTCCTTTGGACGGTGCCTTCTTTGAAGGTCTTTGGGTGCCTTGAGGACTTTGGTTTTAAAATGCTTCACCTTGGGAGGTACTTGCGAAAGCACATTTTGTTGATAGAAAAGTAGGCCTTTGGTCGATGCTTATAGTTATAAATTTTATGATTAGGCTTGAAAAAGAGTGCACATGTGAAGTGTGATTGTGAATACTCAAATTTTGAGGCTCAAAAGGCAAGTTTTGAGAATTCTCCGGAACGAGAAGAAACTAGAAGGTCTGTCGGCCGCAGCGGTGGTAGTCGCCCTTAACGGCGGCGTTAGCCGCTACGGCCATAGCCACTATCGCCGTCCGCGGCGGTCGCGCCCGCCCTCGAGTCCGTTTTTTGCTATAAAATGCAGCCCCGGGCTCAGTTCTCGGCACAGTCTGTGTTGACGGACATTCCCTTTCTCCCTTACGCTCCTTGCGATTCTTTTACTGCTTTTCTGCATTTTTAGTTTCTGCATTTTTGTTTGTTATTTGGTCACCTAAAATAAACCAATTAATAAACCAATTAACG